>CAKAJE020001855.1:0-53409 GCA_916610135.2 Macropis europaea
ATAAGGCAAACACAGACCCGATTAGATCATTTTATATTACGGTTAATATAAGAATTCAGCGTAATTCTATCACATTTGTTCAAGTTACGTCGCTCCTATTTCAGATAGCGTACTGGTCTAGGCGGCATCTGAAAGCGCGTGGAATGGCAAGTAAAATGCACTACTAATCTTCTATGATAGGGCAATCAGAGACCCGATTAGATCATTTTATATTTTGATTAATATAAGGTTTCAGGGAAATTCTATCACATTTGTTCAATTTACGTCGCTCCTATTTCAGATAGCGTATTGGGCTAAGCCGGATCTCAAAGCGCATGAAATGGCGACTAAAATGCACTATTAAACTTCTAGGGTAGGGCAAACAGAGACCCGATTAGATCATTTTATATTATGGTTAATTTAAGAATTCAGCAAAATTCTATCACATTTGTTCAACTTACGTCGCTCCTATTTCAGATAGCGTACTGGGCTAGGCGGCAGCTTAAAGCGCGTGGAATGGCGAGTAAAATGCACTACTAAACTTCTATGATAGGGCAATCAGAGACCCGATTAGATCAGTTTATATTTTGTTTAATATAAGATTTCAGGGAAATAGTATCACATTTGTTCAATTTACGTCGCTCCTATATCAGATAGCGTATTCGGCTAAGCGGCATCACAAAGCGCATGAAATGGCGAGTGAAATGCACCATTAGACTTCTATGGTAGGGCGAACAGAGACCCGATTAGATCATTTTACATTAAGGTTAATATAAGGATTCACGGAAATTCTATCACATTTGTTCAATTTACGTCGCTCCTATTTCAGATAGCGTATTGGGCTATGCGGCATCTTAAAGCGCATGAAATGGCGAGTAAAATGCACTATTAAACTTCTAGGGTAGGGCAAACAGAGACCCGATTAGATCATTTTATATTATGGTTAATTTAAGAATTCAGCCAAATTCTATCACATTTGTTCAATTTACGTCGCTCCTATTTCAGATAGCGTACTGGGCTAGGCGGAATCTTAAAGCGCGTGGATTGGCGAGAAAAATGCACTATTAGTCTTCTAGGGTAGGGCGAACAGTGACCCGATTAGAACACTTTACATTAAGGTTAATATAAGAATTCAGCGAAAGTCTCTCACATTTGTTGAATTTACGTCGCTGATATTTCAGATAGCGTATTGGGCTAAGCGGCATCTCAATGCGCAAGAAATGGCGAGTAAAATGCACTATTAAACTTCTAGGGTAGGGCAAACAGAGACCGGATTAGGTCATTTCATATTATGGTTAATTTAAGAATTCAGCAAAATTCTATCACATTTGTTCAATTTACGTCGCTCCTATTTCAGATAGCGTACTGGGCTAAGCGGCATCTCAAAGCGCATGAAATGGCCAGCAAAATGCACCATTAAACTTCTAGGATAAGGCAAACGGAGACCCGATTAGACCATTTCATATTACGGTTAATATAAGAATTCAGCGTGATTCTACCACATTTGTTCAACTTATGTCGCTCCTATTTCAGATAGCGTACTGGGCTAGGCGGCATCTTAAAGGGCGTGGAATGGCGAGCAAAATGCACTCTTAATCTGCTATGATAGGGCAATCAGAGACCCGATTAGATCATTTTATATTTTGGTTAATATAAGAATACAGCGGAATTCTATCACATTTGTTCAATTTACGTCGCTCCTATTTCAGATAGCGTATTGGGCTAAGCGGCATCTCAAAGCGCAAGAAATGGCGAGTAAAATGCTCTATTAAACTTCTAGGGTAGGGCAAACAGAGACCCCATTAGATCATTTTATATTATGGTTAATTTAAGAATTCAGCGAAATTCTATCACATTTGTTCAATTTACATTGCTCCTATTTCAGATAGCGTACTGGGCTAGGCGGCATCTTAAAGCGCGTGGAATGACGAGTAAAATGCACTATTAAACTTCTATGATAGGGCAATCAGAGACCCGATTAGATCATTTTATATTTTGGTTAATATAAGAATTCAGCGAAATTCTATCACATTTGTTCAATTTACGTCGCTCCAATTTCAGATAGCTTATTGGGCTAAGCGGCATCCCAAAGCGCATGAATTGACGAGTGAAATGCACTATTAAACTTCTTGGGTAGGGCGAACAAAGACCCGATTAGATCATTTTACATTAAGGTTAATATAAGAATTCAGCGAAATTCTATCACATTTGTTAAATTTACATCGCTCCTATTTCAGATAGCGACTTGTGCTAAGCGGCATCTCAAAGCGCAGGAAATGGCGAGTAAAATGCACTATTAAACTTCTAGGGTAGGGCAAACAGAGACCCCATTAGATCATTTTATATTATGGTTAATTTAAGTGTTCAGCGAAATTCTCTCACATTTGTTCAATTTACGTCGCTGATATTTCAGATAGCGTATTGGGCTAAGCGGCATCATAAAGCGTGTGTAATGGCGAGTAAAATGCACTATTACACTTCTATGATAGGGCAATCAGAGACCAGATTAGATCATTTTATATTTTGGTTAATATAAGAATTCAGCGAAATTCTCTCACATTTGTTCAATTTACGTCGCTGATATTTCAGACAGCGTATTGGGCTAAGCGGCATCTCAAAGCGCATGAAATGACGAGTGAAATGCACTATTAAACTTCTAGGGTAGGGCGAACAAAGACCCGATTAGATCATTTTACATTGAGGTTAATATAAGAATTCAGCGAAATTCTATCACATTTGTTCAATTTACGTCGCTCCTATTTCAGATAGCGTATTGGGCTATGCGGCATCTCGAAGCGCATGAAATGGCGAGTAAAATGCACTATTAAACTTCTAGTAGAAGGCAAACAGAGACCCGATTAGATCATTTTATATTACGGTAAATATAAGAATTCAGCGTAACTCTGTCACATTTGTTCAACTTACGTAGCTCCTATTTCAGATAGCGTACTGGGCTAGGCGGCAACTTAAAGCGCGTGGAATATCGAGCAAAATACACTATCAAACTTCTATGATAGGGCAATCAGAGACCCGATTAGATCATTTTATATTTTGGTTAATATAAGAATTCAGCGAAATTCTATCACATTTGTTCAACTTACGTAGCTCCTATTTCAGATAGCGTACTGGGCTAGGCGGCAACTTAAAGCGCGTGGAATGGCGAGTAAAATGCAATGTTAAACCTCTAGGGTAGGGCAAACAGAGACCCGATTAGATCATTTCATATTATGGTTTATTTAAGAATTCAGCGAAATTCTATCACATTTGTTCAATTTACGTCGCTCCTATGTCAGATAGCGTATTGGGCTAAGCGGCATCTCAAAGCGCATGAAATGGCGTGTGAAATGCACTATTGATCTTCTAGGGTAGGGCAATCAGAGACCCCATTAGATCATTTTATATTATGGTTAATTTAAGAATTCAGCGAAATTCTATCACATTTGTTCAATTTACGTCGCTCCTATGTCAGATAGCGTATTGGGCTATGCGGCATCTCAAAGCGCATGAAATGACGAGTAAAATGCACTGTTAAACTTCTAGGGTAGGGCAAACAGAGACCCGATTAGATCATTTTATATTACGGTTAATATAAGAATTCAGCGTAATTCTATCACATTTGTTCAATTTACGTCGCTCATGTTGCAGATAGCGTATTGGGCTAAGCGGCATCTCAAAGCGCATGAAATGGCGAGTAAAATGCACTATTAAACTTCTAGGGTAAGGCAAACCGAGACCCGATTAGATCATTTAATATTACGGTTAATATAAGAATTCAGCGTATTTATATCACATTTGTTCAACTTACGTAGCTCCTATTTCAGATAGCGTACTGGGCTAGGCGGCAACTTAAAGCGCGTGGAATGGCGAGTCAAATGCACTATTAAACTTCTATGATAGGGCAATCAGAGACCCGATTAGATCATTTTATATTTTGGTTAATATAAGAATTCAGCGAAATTCTATCACATTTGTTCAATTTACGTCGCTCCTATGTCAGATAGCGTATCGGGCTAAGCGGCATCTCAAAGCGCATGAAATGGCGAGTGAAATGCACTATTAATCTTCTAGGGTAGGGCAATCAGAGACCCGATTAGATCACTTTATATTACGGTTAATATAAGAATTCAGAGTAATTCTATCACATTTATTCAATTTACGTCGCCCCTATTTCAGATAGCGTATTGGGCTAAGCGGCATCTCAAAGCGCATGAAATGGCGAGTCAAATGCACTACTAAACTTGTATGATAGGGAAATCAGAGACCCGATTAGATTATTTTATATTTTGGTTAATATAATAATTCAGCGAAATTCTCTCACATTTGTTCAATTTACGTCGCTGATATTTCAGATAGCGTATTGGACTAAGCGGCATCTCAAAGCGCAAGAAATGTCGAGTAAAATGCACTATTAAACTTCTATGAGAGGGCAATCAGAGACCCGATTAGATCATTTTATATTTTGGTTAATATAAGAATTCAGCGAAATTCTATCACATTTGTTCAACATACGTCGCTCCTATTTCAGATAGCGTACTGGGCTAGGCGGCATCTTAAAGCGCGTGGAATGGCGAGTAAAATGCACTATTAAACTTCCATGATAGGGCAATCAGAGACCCGATTAGATCATTTTATATTTTGGTTAATATAAGAATTCAGCGAAATTCTATCACATTTGTTCAATTTGCGTCGCTCCTATTTCAGATAGCTTATTGGGCAAAGCGGCACCGCAAAGCGCATGAAATGACGAGTGAAATGCACTATTAAACTTCTAGGGTAGGGCAAACAGAGACCCGATTAGATCATTTTATATTACGGTTAATATAAGAATTCAGCGTAATTCTTTCACATTTGTTCAACTTACGTAGCTCCTATTTCAGATAGCGTACTGGGCTAGGCGGCAACTTAAAGCGCGTGGAATGGCGAGTAAAATGCACTATTAAACTTCTATGATAGGGCAATCAGAGACCCGATTAGATCATTTTATATTTTGGTTAATTTAAGAATTCAGCGAAATTCTATCACATTTGTTCAATTTACGTCATTCCTATTTCAGATAGCGTGCTGGGCTAGGCGGCATCTTAAAGCGTGTGTAATGGCGAGTAAAATGCACTATTAAACTTCTATGATAGGGCAATCAGAGACCCCATTAGATCATTTTATATTATGGTTAATTTAAGAATTCAGCGAAATTCTCTCACATTTGTTCAATTTACGTCGCTGATATTTCAGATAGCGTATTGGGCTAAGCGGCATATCAAAGCGCAAGAAATGGCGAGTAAAATGCACTATTAAACTTCTAGGGTAGGGCAAACAGAGACCCGATTAGGACATTTCATATTATGGTTAATTTAAGAATTCAGAAAAATTCTATCACATTTGTTCAATTTACGTCGCTCCTATTTCAGATAGCGTACCCGGATAGGCGGCATCTTAAAGCGCGAGGAATGGCGAGTAAAATGCACTATTAAACTTCTATGATAGGGCAATCAGAGACCCGATTAGATCATTTTATATTTTGGTTAATATAAGAATTCAGCGAAATTCTATCACATTTGTTCAATTTACGTCGCTCCTATTTCAGATAGCTTATTGGGCTAAGCGGCATCTCAAAGCGCATGAAATGACGAGTGAAATGCACCATTAAACTTCAAGGGTAGGGCGAACAAAGACCCGATTAGATCATTTTACATTAAGGTTAATATAAGAATTCAGCGAAATTCTATCACATTTGTTCAATTTACATCGCTCCTATTTCAGATAGCGACTTGTGTTAAGCGTCATCTCAAAGCGCAAGAAATGGCGAGTAAAATGCACTATTAAACTTCTAGGATAAGGCAAACAGAGACCCGATTAGATCATTTTATATTACGGTTAATATAAGAATTCAGCGTAATTCTGTGACATTTGTTCAACTTACGTAGCTCCTATTTCAGATAGCGTACTGGGCTAGGCGATAACTTAAAGCGCGTGGAATGGCGAGTAAAATGCGCTATTAAACTTCTATGATAGGGCAATCAGAGACCCGATTAGATCATTTTATATTTTGGTTAATATAAGAATTCAGCGAAATTCTATCACATTTGTTCAATTTACGTCGCTCCTATTTCAGAGAGCGTATTGGGCTAAGCGGCATCTCTAAGCGCATGAAATGACTAGTGAAATGCACTATTAAACTTCTAGGGTAGGGCGAACAAAGACCCGATTAGATCATTTTACATTAAGGTTAATATAAGAATTCAGCGTAACTCTGTCACGTTTGTTCAATTTACGTCGCTCCTATTTCAGATAGCGTAGTGGGCTAAGCGGCATCTCAAAGCGCAAGAAATGGCGAGTAAACTGCACTATTAAACTTCTAGGGTAGGGCAAACAGAGACCCGATTAGATCATTTTATATTATGGTTAATTTAAGAATTCTGCGAATTTCTATCACATTTGTTCAATTTACGTTGCTCCTATTTCAGATAGCGTATTGGGCTAAGCGGTATCACAAAGCGCAAGAAACGGCGAGTAAAATGCACTAATAAACTTCTAGGGTAGGGCAAACAGAGACCAGTTTAGATCATTTTATATTATGGTTAATTTAAGAATTCAGAAAAATTCTATCACATTTGTTCAATTTACGTCGCTCCTATTTGAGATAGCGTACCCGGATAGGCGGCATCTTAAAGCGCGAGGAATGGCGAGTAAAATGAACTATTAAACTTCTATGATAGGGCAATCAGAGACCCGATTAGATCATTTTATATTTTGGTTAATATAAGAATTCAGCGAAATTCTATCACATTTGTTTAATTTACGTCGCTCCTATTTCAGATAGCGTATTGGGATAAGCGGCATCTCAAAGCGCATGGAATGCTGAGTAAAATGCGCTATTAAACTTCTAGGGTAGGGCAATCAGAGACCCGATTAGATCATTTTATATTATGGTTAATTTAAGGATTCAGCAAAATTCTATCACATTTGTTCAATTTACGTCGTTCCTATTTCAGATAGCATACTGGGCTAGGCGGCAACTTAAAGCGCGCGGAATGGCGAGTAAAATGCACTATTAAACTTCTATGATAGGGCAATCAGAGACCCGATTAGATCATTTTATATTGTGGTTAATTTAAGAATTCAGCGAAATTCTATCACATTTGTTCAATTTACATCGCTCCTATTTCAGATAGCGTATTGGGCTAAGCGGCATCTCAATGCGCATGAAATGGCCAGTAAAATGCACTATTAAATTTCTAGGGTAAGGCAAACGGAGACCCGAGTAGACCATTTCATATTACGGTTAATATAAGAATTCAGCGTTATTCTATCACATTTGTTCAACTTACGTCGCTCCTATTTCAGATAGCGTACTGGTCTAGGCGGCATCTTAAAGCGCGTGGAATGGCGAGTAAAATGCACTATTAAACTTCTAGGGTAGGGCAAACAGAGACCCCATTAGATCATTTTATATTATGGGTAATTTAAGAATTCAGCGAAATTCTATCACATTTGTTCAATTTACGTTGCTCCTATTTCAGATTGCGTATTGGGCTAAGCGGCATCTCAAAGCGCAAGAAATGGCGAGTAAAATGCACTATTAAACTTCTAGGGTGGGGCAAACAGAGACCAGTTTAGATCACTTTATATTATGGTTAATATAAGAATTCAGCGTAATTCTATCACATTTGTTCAACATACGTCGCTCCTATTTCAGATAGTGTACTGGGCTAGGCGGCATCTTAAAGCGCGTGGAAGGGCGAGCAAAATGCACTACTAAACTTCTATGATAGGGCAATCAGAGTCCCGTTTAGATCATTTTATATTTTGTTTAATATAAGATTTCAGGGAAATTCTATCACATTTGTTCAATTTACGTCGCTCCTATTTCAGATAGCGTATTGGGATAAGCGGCATCTCAAAGCGCATGAAATGCCGAGTAAAATGCGCTATTAAACTTCTAGGGTAGGGCAATCAGAGACCCGATTAGATCATTTTATATTATGGTTAATTTAAGAATTCAGCAAAATTCTATCACATTTGTTCAATTTACGTCGTTCCTATTTCAGATAGCATACTGGGCTAGGCGGCAACTTAAAGCGCGTGGAATGGCGAGTAAAATGCACTATTAAACTTCTATGATAGGGCAATCAGAGACCCGATTAGATCATTTTATATTGTGGTTAATTTAAGAATTCAGCGAAATTCTATCATATTTGTTCAATTTACATCGCTCCTATTTCAGATAGCGTACTGGGCTAGGCGGCATCTTAAAGCGTGTGTAAGGGCGAGTAAAATGCACTATTAAACTTCTATGATAGGGCAATCAGAGACCCGATTAGATCATTTTATATTTTGGTTAATATAAGAATTCAGCGAAATTCTATCACATTTGTTCAACATACGTCGCTCCTATTTCAGATAGTGTACTGGGCTAGGCGGCATCTTAAAGCGCATGAAATGCCGAGTAAAATGCGCTATTAAACTTCTAGGGTAGGGCAATCAGAGACCCGATTAGATCATTTTATATTATGGTTAATTTAAGAATTCAGCGAAATTCTCTCACATTTGTTCAATTTACGTCGCTCCTATTTCAGATAGCTTATTGGGCAAAGCGGCATCTCAAAGCGCAAGAAATGACGAGTAAACTGCACTATTAAACTTCTAGGGTAGGGCAAACAGAGACCCGATTAGATCATTTTATGTGATGGTTAATTTAAGAATTCAGCCAAATTCTATCACATTTGTTCAATTTGCGTCGCTCCTATTTCAGATAGCGTACTGGGCTAGGCGGAATCTTAAAGCGCGTGGATTGGCGAGTAAAATGCACTATTAAACTTCTATGATAGGGCAATCAGAGACGCGATTAGATCATTTTATATTTTGGTTAATATAAGAATTCAGCGAAATTCTATCACAATTGTTCTATTTACGTCGCTCCTATTTCAGATAGCGTATTGGGCTAAGCGGCAACTCAAAGCGCATGAAATGGCGAGTGAAATGCACTATTAAACTTCTAGGGTAGGGCGAACAGAGACCCGATTAGATCATTTTACATTAAGGTTAATATAAGTATTCAGGGAAATTCTATCACATTTGTTCAATTTACGTCGCTCCTATTTCAGATAGCGTATTGGGCTAAGCGGCATCTCAAAGCGCATGAAATGGCGAGTAAAATGCGCTATTAAACTCCTAGGATAAGGCAAACACAGACCCGATTAGATCATTTTATATTACGGTTAATATAAGAATTCAGCGTAATTCTATCACATTTGTTCTAGTTACGTCGCTCCTATTTCAGATAGCGTACTGGTCTAGGGGGCATCTGAAAGCGCGTGGAATGGCAAGTAAAATGCACTACTAAACTTCTATGATAGGGCAATCAGAGACCCGATTAGATCATTTTATATTTTGATTAATATAAGGTTTCAGGGAAATTCTATCACATTTGTTCAATTTACGTCGCTCCTATTTCAGATAGCGTATTGGGCTAAGCCGGATCTCAAAGCGCATGAAATGGCGACTAAAATGCACTATTAAACTTCTAGGATAGGGCAAACAGAGACCCGATTAGATCATTTTATATTATGGTTAATTTAAGAATTCAGCAAAATTCTATCACATTTGTTCAACTTACGTCGCTCCTATTTCAGATAGCGTACTGGGCTAGGCGGCAACTTAAAGCGCGTGGAATGGCGAGTAAAATGCACTACTAAACTTCTATGATAGGGCAATCAGAGACCCGATTAGATCAGTTTATATTTTGTTTAATATAAGATTTCAGGGAAATAGTATCACATTTGTTCAATTTACGTCGCTCCTATATCAGATAGCGTATTCGGCTAAGCGGCATCACAAAGCGCATGAAATGGCGAGTGAAATGAACCATTAGACTTCTATGGTAGGGCGAACAGAGACCCGATTAGATCATTTTACATTAAGGTTAATATAAGGATTCACGGAAATTCTATCACATTTGTTCAATTTACGTCGCTCCTATTTCAGATAGCGTATTGGGCTATGCGGCATCTTAAAGCGCATGAAATGGCGAGTAAAATGCACTATTAAACTTCTAGGGTAGGTCAAACAGAGACCCGATTAGATCATTTTATGTTATGGTTAATTTAAGAATTCAGCCAAATTCTATCACATTTGTTCAATTTACGTCGCTCCTATTTCAGATAGCGTACTGGGCTAGGCGGAATCTTAAAGCGCGTGGATTGGCGAGTAAAATGCACTATTAATCTTCTAGGGTAGGGCGAACAGAGACCCGATTAGAACACTTTACATTAAGGTTAATATAAGAATTCAGCGAAAGTCTCTCACATTTGTTCAATTTACGTCGCTGATATTTCAGATAGCGTATTGGGCTAAGCGGCATCTCAATGCGCATGAAATGGCGAGTAAAATGCACTATTAAACTTCTAGGATAAGGCAAACAGAGACCCGATTCGATCATTTTATATTACGGTTAATATAAGAATTCAGCGTAATTCTATCACATTTGTTCAACGTACGTCGCTCCTATTTCAGATAGCGTACTGGGCTAGGCGGAATCTTAAAGCGCGTGGATTGGCGAGTAAAATGCACTATTAATCTTCTAGGGTAGGGCGAACAGAGACCCGATTAGAACACTTTACATTAAGGTTAATATAAGAATTCAGCGAAAGTCTCTCACATTTGTTCAATTTACGTCGCTGATATTTCAGATAGCGTATTGGGCTAAGCGGCATCTCAATGCGCATGAAATGGCGAGTAAAATGCACTATTAAACTTCTAGGATAAGGCAAACAGAGACCCGATTCGATCATTTTATATTACGGTTAATATAAGAATTCAGCGTAATTCTATCACATTTGTTCAACGTACGTCGCTCCTATTTCAGATAGGGTACTGGGCTAGGCGGCATCTTAAAGCGCGTGGAATGGCGGGTAAAATGCACTATTAAACTTCTATGATAGGGCTAGCAGAGACCCGATTAGATCATTTTATATTACGGTTAATATAAGAATTCAGCGGATTTCTATCACATTTGTTCAACTTACGTCGCTCCTATTTCAGATAGCGTACTGGGCTAGGCGGCATCTTAAAGCGCACGAAATGGCGAGTAAAATGCTCTATTAAACTTCTATTATAGGGCTATCAGAGACCCGATTAGATCATTTTATATTTTGGTTAATATAAGAATCCAGCGAAATTCTATCACATTCGTTCAATTTACGTCGCTCCTATTTCAGATAGCGTATTGGGCTATGCGCCGTCTCAATGCGCATGAAATGGCGAGTAAAATGCACTATGAAACTTCTATCGTAGGGCAAACAGAGACCCGATTAGATCATTTTATATAATGGTTAATTTAAGAATTCAGCCAAATTCTATCACATTTGTTCAATTTACGTCGCTCCTATTTCAGATAGCGTACTGGGCTAGGCGGAATCTTAAAGCGCGTGGATTGGCGAGTAAAATGCACTATTAAACTTCTAGGATAAGGCAAACAGAGACCCGATTCGTTCATTTTATATTACGGTTAATATAAGAATTCAGCGTAATTCTATCACATTTGTTCAACTTACGTCGCTCCTATTTCAGATAGCGTATTGGGCTAAGCGGCATCTCAAAGCGCATGAAATGACGAGTGAAATGCACTATTAAACTTCTAGGGTAGGGCGAACAGAGACCCGATTAGAACATTTTACATTAAGGTTAATATAAGAATTCAGCGAAATTCTCTCACATTTGTTCAATTTACGTCGCTCCTATTTCAGATAGCTTATTGGGCAAAGCGGCATCTCAAAGCGCAAGAAATGACGAGTAAACTGCACTATTAAACTTCTAGGGTAGGGCAAACAGAGACCCGATTAGATCATTTTATGTTATGGTTAATTTAAGAATTCAGCCAAATTCTATCACATTTGTTCAATTTGCGTCGCTCCTATTTCAGATAGCGTACTGGGCTAGGCGGAATCTTAAAGCGCGTGGATTGGCGAGTAAAATGCACTATTAAACTTCTATGATAGGGCAATCAGAGACGCGATTAGATCATTTTATATTTTGGTTAATATAAGAATTCAGCGAAATTCTATCACAATTGTTCTATTTACGTCGCTCCTATTTCAGATAGCGTATTGGGCTAAGCGGCAACTCAAAGCGCATGAAATGGCGAGTGAAATGCACTATTAAACTTCTAGGGTAGGGCGAACAGAGACCCGATTAGATCATTTTACATTAAGGTTAATATAAGTATTCAGGGAAATTCTATCACATTTGTTCAATTTACGTCGCTCCTATTTCAGATAGCGTATTGGGCTAAGCGGCATCTCAAAGCGCATGAAATGGCGAGTAAAATGCGCTATTAAACTCCTAGGATAAGGCAAACACAGACCCGATTAGATCATTTTATATTACGGTTAATATAAGAATTCAGCGTAATTCTATCACATTTGTTCTAGTTACGTCGCTCCTATTTCAGATAGCGTACTGGTCTAGGGGGCATCTGAAAGCGCGTGGAATGGCAAGTAAAATGCACTACTAAACTTCTATGATAGGGCAATCAGAGACCCGATTAGATCATTTTATATTTTGATTAATATAAGGTTTCAGGGAAATTCTATCACATTTGTTCAATTTACGTCGCTCCTATTTCAGATAGCGTATTGGGCTAAGCCGGATCTCAAAGCGCATGAAATGGCGACTAAAATGCACTATTAAACTTCTAGGATAGGGCAAACAGAGACCCGATTAGATCATTTTATATTATGGTTAATTTAAGAATTCAGCAAAATTCTATCACATTTGTTCAACTTACGTCGCTCCTATTTCAGATAGCGTACTGGGCTAGGCGGCAACTTAAAGCGCGTGGAATGGCGAGTAAAATGCACTACTAAACTTCTATGATAGGGCAATCAGAGACCCGATTAGATCAGTTTATATTTTGTTTAATATAAGATTTCAGGGAAATAGTATCACATTTGTTCAATTTACGTCGCTCCTATATCAGATAGCGTATTCGGCTAAGCGGCATCACAAAGCGCATGAAATGGCGAGTGAAATGAACCATTAGACTTCTATGGTAGGGCGAACAGAGACCCGATTAGATCATTTTACATTAAGGTTAATATAAGGATTCAGGGAAATTCTATCACATTTGTTCAATTTACGTCGCTCCTATTTCAGATAGCGTACTGGACTAGGCGGCATCTTAAAGCGCATGAAATGGCGAGTAAAATGCACTATTAAACTTCTAGGGTAGGTCAAACAGAGACCCGATTAGATCATTTATGTTATGGTTAATTTAAGAATTCAGCCAAATTCTATCACATTTGTTCAATTTACGTCGCTCCTATTTCAGATAGCGTACTGGGCTAGGCGGAATCTTAAAGCGCGTGGATTGGCGAGTAAAATGCACTATTAATCTTCTAGGGTAGGGCGAACAGAGACCCGATTAGAACACTTTACATTAAGGTTAATATAAGAATTCAGCGAAAGTCTCTCACATTTGTTCAATTTACGTCGCTGATATTTCAGATAGCGTATTGGGCTAAGCGGCATCTCAATGCGCATGAAATGGCGAGTAAAATGCACTATTAAACTTCTAGGATAAGGCAAACAGAGACCCGATTCGATCATTTTATATTACGGTTAATATAAGAATTCAGCGTAATTCTATCACATTTGTTCAACGTACGTCGCTCCTATTTCAGATAGCGTACTGGGCTAGGCGGAATCTTAAAGCGCGTGGATTGGCGAGTAAAATGCACTATTAATCTTCTAGGGTAGGGCGAACAGAGACCCGATTAGAACACTTTACATTAAGGTTAATATAAGAATTCAGCGAAAGTCTCTCACATTTGTTCAATTTACGTCGCTGATATTTCAGATAGCGTATTGGGCTAAGCGGCATCTCAATGCGCATGAAATGGCGAGTAAAATGCACTATTAAACTTCTAGGATAAGGCAAACAGAGACCCGATTCGATCATTTTATATTACGGTTAATATAAGAATTCAGCGTAATTCTATCACATTTGTTCAACGTACGTCGCTCCTATTTCAGATAGGGTACTGGGCTAGGCGGCATCTTAAAGCGCGTGGAATGGCGGGTAAAATGCACTATTAAACTTCTATGATAGGGCTAGCAGAGACCCGATTAGATCATTTTATATTACGGTTAATGTAAGAATTCAGCGGATTTCTATCACATTTGTTCAACTTACGTCGCTCCTATTTCAGATAGCGTACTGGGCTAGGCGGCATCTTAAAGCGCACGAAATGGCGAGTAAAATGCTCTATTAAACTTCTATTATAGGGCTATCAGAGACCCGATTAGATCATTTTATATTTTGGTTAATATAAGAATCCAGCGAAATTCTATCACATTCGTTTAATTTACGTCGCTCCTATTTCAGATAGCGTATTGGGCTATGCGCCGTCTCAATGCGCATGAAATGGCGAGTAAAATGCACTATGAAACTTCTAGGGTAGGGCAAACAGAGACCCGATTAGATCATTTTATATAATGGTTAATTTAAGAATTCAGCCAAATTCTATCACATTTGTTCAATTTACGTCGCTCCTATTTCAGATAGCGTACTGGGCTAGGCGGAATCTTAAAACGCGTGGATTGGCGAGTAAAATGCACTATTAAACTTCTAGGATAAGGCAAACAGAGACCCGATTCGTTCATTTTATATTACGGTTAATATAAGAATTCAGCGTAATTCTATCACATTTGTTCAACTTACGTCGCTCCTATTTCAGATAGCGTATTGGGCTAAGCGGCATCTCAAAGCGCATGAAATGACGAGTGAAATGCACTATTAAACTTCTAGGGTAGGGCGAACAGAGACCCGATTAGAACATTTTACATTAAGGTTAATATAAGAATTCAGCGAAATTCTCTCACATTTGTTCAATTTACGTCGCTCCTATTTCAGATAGCTTATTGGGCAAAGCGGCATCTCAAAGCGCAAGAAATGACGAGTAAACTGCACTATTAAACTTCTAGGGTAGGGCAAACAGAGACCCGATTAGATCATTTTATGTTATGGTTAATTTAAGAATTCAGCCAAATTCTATCACATTTGTTCAATTTGCGTCGCTCCTATTTCAGATAGCGTACTGGGCTAGGCGGAATCTTAAAGCGCGTGGATTGGCGAGTAAAATGCACTATTAAACTTCTATGATAGGGCAATCAGAGACGCGATTAGATCATTTTATATTTTGGTTAATATAAGAATTCAGCGAAATTCTATCACAATTGTTCTATTTACGTCGCTCCTATTTCAGATAGCGTATTGGGCTAAGCGGCAACTCAAAGCGCATGAAATGGCGAGTGAAATGCACTATTAAACTTCTAGGGTAGGGCGAACAGAGACCCGATTAGATCATTTTACATTAAGGTTAATATAAGTATTCAGGGAAATTCTATCACATTTGTTCAATTTACGTCGCTCCTATTTCAGATAGCGTATTGGGCTAAGCGGCATCTCAAAGCGCATGAAATGGCGAGTAAAATGCGCTATTAAACTCCTAGGATAAGGCAAACACAGACCCGATTAGATCATTTTATATTACGGTTAATATAAGAATTCAGCGTAATTCTATCACATTTGTTCAAGTTACGTCGCTCCTATTTCAGATAGCGTACTGGTCTAGGCGGCATCTGAAAGCGCGTGTAATGGCAAGTAAAATGCACTACTAATCTTCTATGATAGGGCAATGAGAGACCCGATTAGATCATTTTATATTTTGATTAATATAAGGTTTCAGGGAAATTCTATCACATTTGTTCAATTTACGTCGCTCCTACTTCAGATAGCGTATTGGGCTAAGCCGGATCTCAAAGCGCATGAAATGGCGACTAAAATGCACTATTAAACTTCTAGGGTAGGGCAAACAGAGACCCGATTAGATCATTTTATATTATGGTTAATTTAAGAATTCAGCAAAATTCTATCACATTTGTTCAACTTACGTTGCTCCTATTTCAGATAGCGTACTGGGCTAGGCGGCAACTTAAAGCGCGTGGAATGGCGAGTAAAATGCACTACTAAACTTCTATGATAGGGCAATCAGAGACCCGATTAGATCAGTTTATATTTTGTTTAATATAAGATTTCAGGGAAATAGTATCACATTTGTTCAATTTACGTCGCTCCTATATCAGATAGCGTATTCGGCTAAGCGGCATCACAAAGCGCATGAAATGGCGAGTGAAATGCACCATTAGACTTCTATGGTAGGGCGAACAGAGACCCGATTAGATCATTTTACATTAAGGTTAATATAAGGATTCACGGAAATTCTATCACATTTGTTCAATTTACGTCGCTCCTATTTCAGATAGCGTATTGGGCTATGCGGCATCTTAAAGCGCATGAAATGGCGAGTAAAATGCACTATTAAACTTCTAGGGTAGGTCAAACAGAGACCCGATTAGATCATTTTATGTTATGGTTAATTTAAGAATTCAGCCAAATTCTATCACATTTGTTCAATTTACGTCGCTCCTATTTCAGATAGCGTACTGGGCTAGGCGGAATCTTAAAGCGCGTGGATTGGCGAGTAAAATGCACTATTAATCTTCTAGGGTAGGGCGAACAGAGACCCGATTAGAACACTTTACATTAAGGTTAATATAAGAATTCAGCGAAAGTCTCTCACATTTGTTCAATTTGTGTCGCTCCTATTTCAGATAGCGTACTGGGCTAGGCGGAATCTTAAAGCGCGTGGATTGGCGAGTAAAATGCACTATTAAACTTCTATGATAGGGCAATCAGAGACCCGATTAGATCATTTTATATTTTGGTTAATATAAGAATTCAGCGAAATTCTATCACAATTGTTCTATTTACGTCGCTCCTATTTCAGATAGCGTATTGGCTAAGCGGCATCTCAATGCGCATGAAATGGCCAGTAAAATGCACTATTAAACTTCTAGGATAAGGCAAACGGAGACCCGATTAGACCATTTCATATTACGGTTAATATAAGAATTCAGCGTTATTCTATCACATTTGTTCAACTTACGTCGCTCCTATTTCAGATAGCGTACTGGGCTAGGCGGCATCTTAAAGCGCGTGGAATGGCGAGCAAAATGCACTCTTAATCTTCTATGATAGGGCAATGAGAGACCCGATTAGATCATTTTATATTACGGTTAATATAAGAATTCAGCGTAATTCTATCACATTTGTTCAACATACGTCGCTCCTATTTCAGATAGTGTACTGGGCTAGGCGGCATCTTAAAGCGCGTGGAAGGGCGAGTAAAATGCACTACTAAACTTCTATGATCGGGCAATCAGAGTCCCGTTTAGATCATTTTATATTATGGTTAATTTAAGAATTCAGCGAAATTCTATCACATTTGTTCAATTTACATTGCTCCTATTCCAGATAGCGTACTGGGCTAGGCGGCATCTTAAAGCGCGTGGAATGACGAGTAAAATGCACTATTAAACTTCTATGATAGGGCAATCAGAGACCCGATTAGATCATTTTATATTTTGGTTAATATAAGAATTCAGCGAAATTCTATCACATTTGTTCAATTTACGTCGCTCCAATTTCAGATAGCTTATTGGGCTAAGCGGCATCCCAAAGCGCATGAATTGACGAGTGAAATGCACTATTAAACTTCTTGGGTAGGGCGAACAAAGACCCGATTAGATCATTTTACATTAAGGTTAATATAAGAATTCAGCGAAATTCTATCACATTTGTTCAATTTACATCGCTCCTATTTCAGATAGCGACTTGTGCTAAGCGGCATCTCAAAGCGCAGGAAATGGCGAGTAAAATGCACTATTAAACTTCTAGGGTAGGGCAAACAGAGACCCCATTAGATCATTTATGGTTAATTTAAGAGTTCAGCGAAATTCTCTCACATTTGTTCAATTTACGTCGCTGATATTTCAGATAGCGTATTGGGCTAAGCGGCATCTTAAAGCGTGTGTAATGGCGAGTAAAATGCACTATTACACTTCTATGATAGGGCAATCAGAGACCCGATTAGATCATTTTTTATTTTGGTTAATATAAGAATTCAGCGAAATTCTATCACATTTGTTCAATTTACGTCATTCCTATTTCAGATAGCGTACTGGGCTAGGCGGCATCTTAAAGCGTGTGTAATGGCGAGTAAAATGCACTATTAAACTTCAATGATAGGGCAATCACAGACCCCATTAGATCATTTTATATTATGGTTAAATTAAGAATTCAGCGAAATTCTCTCACATTTGTTCAATTTACGTCGCTGATATTTCAGATAGCGTATTGGGCTAAGCGGCATCTCAAAGCGCAAGAAATGGCGAGTAAAATGCACTATTAAACTTCTAGGGTAGGGCAAATAGAGACCCGATTAGGTCATTTCATATTATGGTTAATTTAAGAATTCAGAAAAATTCTATCACATTTGTTCAATTTACGTCGCTCCTATTTCAGATAGCGTACCCGGATAGGCGGCATCTTAAAGCGCGAGGAATGGCGAGTAAAATGCACTATTGAAACTTCTATGATAGGGCAATCAGAGACCCGATTAGATCATTTTATATTTTGGTTAATATAAGAATTCAGCGAAATTCTATCACATTTGTTCAATTTACGTCGCTCCTATTTCAGATAGCTTATTGGGCTAAGCAGCATCTCAAAGCGCATGAAATGACGAGTGAAATGCACCATTAAACTTCAAGGGTAGGGCGAACAAAGACCCGATTAGATCATTTTACATTAAGGTTAATATAAGAATTCAGCGAAATTCTATCACATTTGTTCAATTTACATCGCTCCTATTTCAGATAGCGACTTGTGTTAAGCGTCATCTCAAAGCGCAAGAAATGGCGAGTAAAATGCACTATTAAACTTCTAGGATAAGGCAAACAGAGACCCGATTAGATCATTTTATATTACGGTTAATATAAGAATTCAGCGTAATTCTGTGACATTTGTTCAACTTACGTAGCTCCTATTTCAGATAGCGTACTGGGCTAGGCGGCAACATAAAGCGCGTGGAATGGCGAGTAAAATGCGCTATTAAACTTCTATGATAGGGCAATCAGAGACCCGATTAGATCATTTTATATTTTGGTTAATATATGAATTCAGCGAAATTCTATCACATTTGTTCAATTTACGTCGCTCCTATTTCAGAGAGCGTATTGGGCTAAGCGGCATCTCTAAGCGCATGAAATGACTAGTGAAATGCACTATTAAACTTCTAGGGTAGGGCGAACAAAGACCCGATTAGATCATTTTACATTAAGGTTAATATAAGAATTCAGCGTAACTCTGTCACGTTTGTTCAATTTACGTCGCTCCTATTTCAGATAGCGTAGTGGGCTAAGCGGCATCTCAAAGCGCAAGAAATGGCGAGTAAACTGCACTATTAAACTTCTAGGGTAGGGCAAACAGAGACCCGATTAGATCATTTTATATTATGGTTAATTTAAGAATTCTGCGAATTTCTATCACATTTGTTCAATTTACGTTGCTCCTATTTCAGATAGCGTATTGAGCTAAGCGGTATCACAAAGCGCAAGAAACGGCGAGTAAAATGCACTATTAAACTTCTAAGGTAGGGCAAACAGAGACCAGTTTAGATCATTTTATATTATGGTTAATTTAAGAATTCAGAAAAATTCTATCACATTTGTTCAATTTACGTCGCTCCTATTTCAGATAGCGTACCCGGATAGGCGGCATCTTAAAGCGCGAGGAATGGCGAGTAAACTGAACTATTAAACTTCTATGATAGGGCAATCAGAGACCCGATTAGATCATTTTATATTTTGGTTAATATAAGAATTCAGCGAAATTCTATCACATTTGTTTAATTTACGTCGCTCCTATTTCAGATAGCGTATTGGGATAAGCGGCATCTCAAAGCGCAAGAAATGGCGAGTAAAATGCGCTATTAAACTTCTAGGGTAGGGCAATCAGAGACCCGATTAGATCATTTTATATTATGGTTAATTTAAGGATTCAGCAAAATTCTATTACATTTGTTCAATTTACGTCGTTCCTATTTCAGATAGCATACTGGGCTAGGCGGCAACTTAAAGCGCGCGGAATGGCGAGTAAAATGCACTATTAAACTTCTATGATAGGGCAATCAGAGACCCGATTAGATTATTTTATATTGTGGTTAATTTAAGAATTCAGCGAAATTCTATCACATTTGTTCAATTTACATTGCTCCTATTTCAGATAGCGTTTTGGGCTAAGCGGCATCTCAATGCGCATGAAATGGCCAGTAAAATGCACTATTAAACTTCTAGGGTAAGGCAAACAGAGACCCCATTAGATCATTTTATATTATGGTTAATTTAAGAATTCAGCGAAATTCTATCACATTTGTTCAATTTACGTTGCTCCTATTTCAGATAGCGTATTGGGCTAAGCGGCATCTCAAAGCGCAAGAAATGGCGAGTAAAATGCACTATTAAACTTCTAGGGTAGGGCAAACAGAGACCCCATTAGATCATTTTATATTATGGTTAATTTAAGAATTCAGCGAAATTCTATCACATTTGTTCAATTTACGTTGCTCCTATTTCAGATAGCGTATTGGGCTAAGCGGCATCTCAAAGCGCAAGATATGGCGAGTAAAATGCACTATTAAACTTCTAGGGTAGGGCAAACAGAGACCCCATTAGATCATTTTATATTACGGTTAATATAAGAATTCAGCGTAATTCTGTGACATTTGTTCAACTTACGTAGCTCCTATTTCAGATAGCGTACTGGGCTAGGCGGCAACTTAAAGCGCGTGGAATGTCGAGTAAAATACACTATCAAACTTCTATGATAGGGCAATCAGAGACCCGATTAGATCATTTTATATTTTGGTTAATATAAGAATTCAGCGAAATTCTATCACATTTGTTCAACTTACGTAGCTCCTATTTCAGATAGCGTACTGGGTTAGGCGGCAACTTAAAGCGCGTGGAATGGCGAGTAAAATGCACTATTAAACTTCTATGATAGGGCAATCAGACACCCGATTAGATCATTTTATATTTTGGTTAATATAAGAATTCAGCGAAATTCTATCACATTTGTTCAATTTACGTCGCTCCTATGTCAGATAGCGTATCGGGCTAAGCGGCATCTCAAAGCGCATGAAATGGCGAGTGAAATGCACTCTTAATCTTCTAGGGTAGGGCAATCAGAGACCCGATTAGATCACTTTATATTACGGTTAATATAAGAATTCAGAGTAATTCTATCACATTTATTCAATTTACGTCGCCCCTATTTCAGATAGCGTATTGGGCTAAGCGGCATCTCAAAGCGCATGAAATGGCGAGTCAAAAGCACTACTAAACTTGTAGGATAGGGCAATCAGAGACCCGATTAGATCATTTTATATTTTGGTTAATATAAGAATTCAGCGAAATTCTATCACATTTGTTCAATTTACGTCGCTCCTATTTCAGATAGCTTATTGGGCTAAGCAGCATCTCAAAGCGCATGAAATGACGAGTGAAATGCACCATTAAACTTTAAGGGTAGGGCGAACAAAGACCCGATTAGATCATTTTACATTAATGTTAATATAAGAATTCAGCGAAATTCTATCACATTTGTTCAATTTACATCGCTCCTATTTCAGATAGCGACTTGTGTTAAGCGTCATCTCAAAGCGCAAGAAATGGCGAGTAAAATGCACTATTAAACTTCTAGGATAAGGCAAACAGAGACCCGATTAGATCATTTTATATTACGGTTAATATAAGAATTCAGCGTAATTCTGTGACATTTGTTCAACTTACGTAGCTCCTATTTCAGATAGCGTACTGGGCTAGGCGGCAACATAAAGCGCGTGGAATGGCGAGTAAAATGCGCTATTAAACTTCTATGATAGGGCAATCAGAGACCCGATTAGATCATTTTATATTTTGGTTAATATAAGAATTCAGCGAAATTCTATCACATTTGTTCAATTTACGTCGCTCCTATTTCAGAGAGCGTATTGGGCTAAGCGGCATCTCTAAGCGCATGAAATGACTAGTGAAATGCACTATTAAACTTCTAGGGTAGGGGCGAACAAAGACCCGATTAGATCATTTTACATTAAGGTTAATATAAGAATTCAGCGTAACTCTGTCACGTTTGTTCAATTTACGTCGCTCCTATTTCAGATAGCGTAGTGGGGCTAAGCGGCATCTCAAAGCGCAAGAAATGGCGAGTAAACTGCACTATTAAACTTCTAGGGTAGGGCAAACAGAGACCCGATTAGATCATTTTATATTATGGTTAATTTAAGAATTCTGCGAATTTCTATCACATTTGTTCAATTTACGTTGCTCCTATTTCAGATAGCGTATTGAGCTAAGCGGTATCACAAAGCGCAAGAAACGGCGAGTAAAATGCACTATTAAACTTCTAGGGTAGGGCAAACAGAGACCAGTTTAGATCATTTTATATTATGGTTAATTTAAGAATTCAGAAAAATTCTATCACATTTGTTCAATTTACGTCGCTCCTATTTCAGATAGCGTACCCGGATAGGCGGCATCTTAAAGCGCGAGGAATGGCGAGTAAACTGAACTATTAAACTTCTATGATAGGGCAATCAGAGACCCGATTAGATCATTTTATATTTTGGTTAATATAAGAATTCAGCGAAATTCTATCACATTTGTTTAATTTACGTCGCTCCTATTTCAGATAGCGTATTGGGATAAGCGGCATCTCAAAGCGCAAGAAATGGCGAGTAAAATGCGCTATTAAACTTCTAGGGTAGGGCAATCAGAGACCCGATTAGATCATTTTATATTATGGTTAATTTAAGGATTCAGCAAAATTCTATTACATTTGTTCAATTTACGTCGTTCCTATTTCAGATAGCATACTGGGCTAGGCGGCAACTTAAAGCGCGCGGAATGGCGAGTAAAATGCACTATTAAACTTCTATGATAGGGCAATCAGAGACCCGATTAGATTATTTTATATTGTGGTTAATTTAAGAATTCAGCGAAATTCTATCACATTTGTTCAATTTACATTGCTCCTATTTCAGATAGCGTTTTGGGCTAAGCGGCATCTCAATGCGCATGAAATGGCGAGTAAAATGCACTATTAAACTTCTAGGATAAGGCAAACAGAGACCCCATTAGATCATTTTATATTATGGTTAATTAAGAATTCAGCGAAATTCTATCACATTTGTTCAATTTACGTTGCTCCTATTTCAGATAGCGTATTGGGCTAAGCGGCATCTCAAAGCGCAAGAAATGTCGAGTAAAATGCACTATTAAACTTCTAGGGTAGGGCAAACAGAGACCCCATTAGATCATTTTATATTATGGTTAATTTAAGAATTCAGCGAAATTCTATCACATTTGTTCAATTTACGTTGCTCCTATTTCAGATAGCGTATTGGGCTAAGCGGCATCTCAAAGCGCAAGATATGGCGAGTAAAATGCACTATTAAACTTCTAGGGTAGGGCAAACAGAGACCCCATTAGATCATTTTATATTATGGTTAATTTAAGAATTCAGCGAAATTCTATCACATTTGTTCAATTTACGTTGCTCCTATTTCAGATAGCGTATTGGGCTAAGCGGCATCTCAAAGCGCAAGAAATGGCGAGTAAAATGCACTATTAAACGTCTAGGGTGGGGCAAACAGAGACCAGTTTAGATCACTTTATATTATGGTTAATTTAAGAATTCAGCGAAATTCTATCTCATTTGTACAATTTACGTCGATCCTATTGCGGATAGCGTATTGGGCTAAGCGGCATCTCAAAGCGCATGAAATGGCGAGTAAAATGCACTATTAAACTTCTATGGTAATGCAAACAGAGACCCGATTAGATCATTTTATATTACGGTTAATATAAGAATTCAGCGTAATTCTATCACATTTGTTCAACATACGTCGCTCCTATTTCAGTTAGTGTACTGGGCTAGGCGGCATCTTAAAGCGCGTGGAAGGGCGAGCAAAATGCACTACTAAACTTCTATGATAGGGCAATCAGAGTCCCGTTTAGATCATTTTATATTTTGTTTAATATAAGATTTCAGGGAAATTCTATCACATTTGTTCAATTTACGTCGCTCCTATTTCATATAGCGTATTGGGATAAGCGGCATCTCAAAGCGCATGAAATGCCGAGTAAAATGCACTATTAAACTTCTATGATAGGGCAATCAGAGACCCGAGTAGACCATTTCATATTACGGTTAATATAAGAATTCAGCGTTATTCTATCACATTTGTTCAACTTACGTCGCTCCTATTTCAGATAGCGTACTGGTCTAGGCGGCATCTTAAAGCGCGTGGAATGGCGAGCAAAATGCACTCTTAAACTTCTATGATAGGGCAATCAGAGACCCGTTTAGACCATTTTATATTTTGGTTAATATAAGAATTCAGCGAAATTCTATCACATTTGTTCAATTTACGTCGCTCCTATTTCAGATAGCGTATTGGGCTAAGCGGCATCTCAAAGCGCAAGATATGGCGAGTAAAATGCACTATTAAACTTCTAGGGTAGGGCAAACAGAGACCCCATTAGATCATTTTATATTATGGTTAATTTAAGAATCAGCGAAATTCTATCACATTTGTTCAATTTACGTTGCTCCTATATCAGATAGCGTATTGGGCTAAGCGGCATCTCAAAGCGCAAGAAATGGCGAGTAAAATGCACTATTAAACTTCTAGGGTGGGGCAAACAGAGACCAGTTTAGATCACTTTATATTATGGTTAATTTAAGAATTCAGCGAAATTCTATCTCATTTGTACAATTTACGTCGATCCTATTGCGGATAGCGTATTGGGCTAAGCGGCATCTCAAAGCGCATGAAATGGCGAGTAAAATGCACTATTAAACTTCTATGGTAATGCAAACAGAGACCCGATTAGATCATTTTATATTACGGTTAATATAAGAATTCAGCGTAATTCTATCACATTTGTTCAACATACGTCGCTCCTATTTCAGATAGTGTACTGGGCTAGGCGGCATCTTAAAGCGCGTGGAAGGGCGAGCAAAATGCACTACTAAACTTCTATGATAGGGCAATCAGAGTCCCGTTTAGATCATTTTATATTTTGTTTAATATAAGATTTCAGGGAAATTCTATCACATTTGTTCAATTTACGTCGCTCCTATTTCAGATAGCGTATTGGGATAAGCGGCATCTCAAAGCGCATGAAATGCCGAGTAAAATGCGCTATTAAACTTCTAGGGTAGGGCAATCAGAGACCCGATTAGATCATTTTATATTATGGTTAATTTAAGAATTCAGCAAAATTCTATCACATTTGTTCAATTTACGTCGTTCCTATTTCAGATAGCATACTGGGCTAGGCGGCAACTTAAAGCGCGTGGAATGGCGAGTAAAATGCACTATTAAACTTCTATGATAGGGCAATCAGAGACCCGATTAGATCATTTTATATTGTGGTTAATTTAAGAATTCAGCGAAATTCTATCACATTTGTTCAATTTACATCGCTCCTATTTCAGATAGCGTACTGGGCTAGGCGGCATCTTAAAGCGTGTGTAAGGGCGAGTAAAATGCACTATTAAACTTCTATGATAGGGCAATCAGAGACCCGATTAGATCATTTTATATTTTGGTTAATATAAGAATTCAGCGAAATTCTATCACATTTGTTCAACATACGTCGCTCCTATTTCAGATAGTGTACTGGGCTAGGCGGCATCTTAAAGCGCATGAAATGCCGAGTAAAATGCGCTATTAAACTTCTAGGGTAGGGCAATCAGAGACCCGATTAGATCATTTTATATTATGGTTAATTTAAGAATTCAGCGAAATTCTCTCACATTTGTTCAATTTACGTCGCTCCTATTTCAGATAGCTTATTGGGCAAAGCGGCATCTCAAAGCGCAAGAAATGACGAGTAAACTGCACTGTTAAACTTCTAGGGTAGGGCAAACAGAGACCCGATTAGATCATTTTATGTGATGGTTAATTTAAGAATTCAGCCAAATTCTATCACATTTGTTCAATTTGCGTCGCTCCTATTTCAGATAGCGTACTGGGCTAGGCGGAATCTTAAAGCGCGTGGATTGGCGAGTAAAATGCACTATTAAACTTCTATGATAGGGCAATCAGAGACGCCATTAGATCATTTTATATTTTGGTTAATATAAGAATTCAGCGAAATTCTATCACAATTGTTCTATTTACGTCGCTCCCATTTCAGATAGCGTATTGGGCTAAGCGGCAACTCAAAGCGCATGAAATGGCGAGTGAAATGCACTATTAAACTTCTAGGGTAGGGCGAACAGAGACCCGATTAGATCATTTTACATTAAGGTTAATATAAGTATTCAGGGAAATTCTATCACATTTGTTCAATTTACGTCGCTCCTATTTCAGATAGCGTATTGGGCTAAGCGGCATCTCAAAGCGCATGAAATGGCGAGTAAAATGCGCTATTAAACTCCTAGGATAAGGCAAACACAGACCCGATTAGATCATTTTATATTACGGTTAATATAAGAATTCAGCGTAATTCTATCACATTTGTTCAAGTTACGTCGCTCCTATTTCAGATAGCGTACTGGTCTAGGGGGCATCTGAAAGCGCGTGGAATGGCAAGTAAAATGCACTACTAAACTTCTATGATAGGGCAATCAGAGACCCGATTAGATCATTTTATATTTTGATTAATATAAGGTTTCAGGGAAATTCTATCACATTTGTTCAATTTACGTCGCTCCTATTTCAGATAGCGTATTGGGCTAAGCCGGATCTCAAAGCGCATGAAATGGCGACTAAAATGCACTATTAAACTTCTAGGATAGGGCAAACAGAGACCCGATTAGATCATTTTATATTATGGTTAATTTAAGAATTCAGCAAAATTCTATCACATTTGTTCAACTTACGTCGCTCCTATTTCAGATAGCGTACTGGGCTAGGCGGCAACTTAAAGCGCGTGGAATGGCGAGTAAAATGCACTACTAAACTTCTATGATAGGGCAATCAGAGACCCGATTAGATCAGTTTATATTTTGTTTAATATAAGATTTCAGGGAAATAGTATCACATTTGTTCAATTTACGTCGCTCCTATATCAGATAGCGTATTCGGCTAAGCGGCATCACAAAGCGCATGAAATGGCGAGTGAAATGAACCATTAGACTTCTATGGTAGGGCGAACAGAGACCCGATTAGATCATTTTACATTAAGGTTAATATAAGGATTCACGGAAATTCTATCACATTTGTTCAATTTACGTCGCTCCTATTTCAGATAGCGTATTGGGCTATGCGGCATCTTAAAGCGCATGAAATGGCGAGTAAAATGCACTATTAAACTTCTAGGGTAGGTCAAACAGAGACCCGATTAGATCATTTTATGTTATGGTTAATTTAAGAATTCAGCCAAATTCTATCACATTTGTTCAATTTACGTCGCTCCTATTTCAGATAGCGTACTGGGCTAGGCGGAATCTTAAAGCGCGTGGATTGGCGAGTAAAATGCACTATTAATCTTCTAGGGTAGGGCGAACAGAGACCCGATTAGAACACTTTACATTAAGGTTAATATAAGAATTCAGCGAAAGTCTCTCACATTTGTTCAATTTACGTCGCTGATATTTCAGATAGCGTATTGGGCTAAGCGGCATCTCAATGCGCATGAAATGGCGAGTAAAATGCACTATTAAACTTCTAGGATAAGGCAAACAGAGACCCGATTCGATCATTTTATATTACGGTTAATATAAGAATTCAGCGTAATTCTATCACATTTGTTCAACGTACGTCGCTCCTATTTCAGATAGCGTACTGGGCTAGGCGGAATCTTAAAGCGCGTGGATTGGCGAGTAAAATGCACTATTAATCTTCTAGGGTAGGGCGAACAGAGACCCGATTAGAACACTTTACATTAAGGTTAATATAAGAATTCAGCGAAAGTCTCTCACATTTGTTCAATTTACGTCGCTGATATTTCAGATAGCGTATTGGGCTAAGCGGCATCTCAATGCGCATGAAATGGCGAGTAAAATGCACTATTAAACTTCTAGGATAAGGCAAACAGAGACCCGATTCGATCATTTTATATTACGGTTAATATAAGAATTCAGCGTAATTCTATCACATTTGTTCAACGTACGTCGCTCCTATTTCAGATAGGGTACTGGGCTAGGCGGCATCTTAAAGCGCGTGGAATGGCGGGTAAAATGCACTATTAAACTTCTATGATAGGGCTAGCAGAGACCCGATTAGATCATTTTATATTACGGTTAATGTAAGAATTCAGCGGACTTCTATCACATTTGTTCAACTTACGTCGCTCCTATTTCAGATAGCGTACTGGGCTAGGCGGCATCTTAAAGCGCACGAAATGGCGAGTAAAATGCTCTATTAAACTTCTATTATAGGGCTATCAGAGACCCGATTAGATCATTTTATATTTTGGTTAATATAAGAATCCAGCGAAATTCTATCACATTCGTTTAATTTACGTCGCTCCTATTTCAGATAGCGTATTGGGCTATGCGCCGTCTCAATGCGCATGAAATGGCGAGTAAAATGCACTATGAAACTTCTAGGGTAGGGCAAACAGAGACCCGATTAGATCATTTTATATAATGGTTAATTTAAGAATTCAGCCAAATTCTATCACATTTGTTCAATTTACGTCGCTCCTATTTCAGATAGCGTACTGGGCTAGGCGGAATCTTAAAACGCGTGGATTGGCGAGTAAAATGCACTATTAAACTTCTAGGATAAGGCAAACAGAGACCCGATTCGTTCATTTTATATTACGGTTAATATAAGAATTCAGCGTAATTCTATCACATTTGTTCAACGTACGTCGCTCCTATTTCAGATAGCGTACTGGGATAGGCGGCATCTTAAAGCGCGTCGAATGGCGGGTAAAATGCACTATTAAACTTCTATGATAGGGCTATCAGAGACCCGATTAGATCATTTTATATTTTGGTTAATATAAGAATTCAGCGAAATTCTATCACATTTGTTCAACTTACGTCGCTCCTATTTCAGATAGCGTATTGGGCTAAGCGGCATCTCAAAGCGCATGAAATGACGAGTGAAATGCACTATTAAACTTCTAGGGTAGGGCGAACAGAGACCCGATTAGAACATTTTACATTAAGGTTAATATAAGAATTCAGCGAAATTCTCTCACATTTGTTCAATTTACGTCGCTCCTATTTCAGATAGCTTATTGGGCAAAGCGGCATCTCAAAGCGCAAGAAATGACGAGTAAACTGCACTATTAAACTTCTAGGGTAGGGCAAACAGAGACCCGATTAGATCATTTTATGTGATGGTTAATTTAAGAATTCAGCCAAATTCTATCACATTTGTTCAATTTGCGTCGCTCCTATTTCAGATAGCGTACTGGGCTAGGCGGAATCTTAAAGCGCGTGGATTGGCGAGTAAAATGCACTATTAAACTTCTATGATAGGGCAATCAGAGACGCCATTAGATCATTTTATATTTTGGTTAATATAAGAATTCAGCGAAATTCTATCACAATTGTTCTATTTACGTCGCTCCTATTTCAGATAGCGTATTGGGCTAAGCGGCAACTCAAAGCGCATGAAATGGCGAGTGAAATGCACTATTAAACTTCTAGGGTAGGGCGAACAGAGACCCGATTAGATCATTTTACATTAAGGTTAATATAAGTATTCAGGGAAATTCTATCACATTTGTTCAATTTACGTCGCTCCTATTTCAGATAGCGTATTGGGCTAAGCGGCATCTCAAAGCGCATGAAATGGCGAGTAAAATGCGCTATTAAACTCCTAGGATAAGGCAAACACAGACCCGATTAGATCATTTTATATTACGGTTAATATAAGAATTCAGCGTAATTCTATCACATTTGTTCAAGTTACGTCGCTCCTATTTCAGATAGCGTACTGGTCTAGGCGGCATCTGAAAGCGCGTGGAATGGCAAGTAAAATGCACTACTAATCTTCTATGATAGGGCAATCAGAGACCCGATTAGATCATTTTATATTTTGATTAATATAAGGTTTCAGGGAAATTCTATCACATTTGTTCAATTTACGTCGCTCCTATTTCAGATAGCGTATTGGGCTAAGCCGGATCTCAAAGCGCATGAAATGGCGACTAAAATGCACTATTAAACTTCTAGGGTAGGGCAAACAGAGACCCGATTAGATCATTTTATATTATGGTTAATTTAAGAATTCAGCAAAATTCTATCACATTTGTTCAACTTACGTTGCTCCTATTTCAGATAGCGTACTGGGCTAGGCGGCAACTTAAAGCGCGTGGAATGGCGAGTAAAATGCACTACTAAACTTCTATGATAGGGCAATCAGAGACCCGATTAGATCAGTTTATATTTTGTTTAATATAAGATTTCAGGGAAATAGTATCACATTTGTTCAATTTACGTCGCTCCTATATCAGATAGCGTATTCGGCTAAGCGGCATCACAAAGCGCATGAAATGGCGAGTGAAATGCACCATTAGACTTCTATGGTAGGGCGAACAGAGACCCGATTAGATCATTTTACATTAAGGTTAATATAAGGATTCACGGAAATTCTATCACATTTGTTCAATTTACGTCGCTCCTATTTCAGATAGCGTATTGGGCTATGCGGCATCTTAAAGCGCATGAAATGGCGAGTAAAATGCACTATTAAACTTCTAGGGTAGGTCAAACAGAGACCCGATTAGATCATTTTATGTTATGGTTAATTTAAGAATTCAGCCAAATTCTATCACATTTGTTCAATTTACGTCGCTCCTATTTCAGATAGCGTACTGGGCTAGGCGGAATCTTAAAGCGCGTGGATTGGCGAGTAAAATGCACTATTAATCTTCTAGGGTAGGGCGAACAGAGACCCGATTAGAACACTTTACATTAAGGTTAATATAAGAATTCAGCGAAAGTCTCTCACATTTGTTCAATTTGTGTCGCTCCTATTTCAGATAGCGTACTGGGCTAGGCGGAATCTTAAAGCGCGTGGATTGGCGAGTAAAATGCACTATTAAACTTCTATGATAGGGCAATCAGAGACCCGATTAGATCATTTTATATTTTGGTTAATATAAGAATTCAGCGAAATTCTATCACAATTGTTCTATTTACGTCGCTCCTATTTCAGATAGCGTATTGGGCTAAGCGGCATCTCAATGCGCATGAAATGGCCAGTAAAATGCACTATTAAACTTCTAGGATAAGGCAAACGGAGACCCGATTAGACCATTTCATATTACGGTTAATATAAGAATTCAGCGTTATTCTATCACATTTGTTCAACTTACGTCGCTCCTATTTCAGATAGCGTACTGGGCTAGGCGGCATCTTAAAGCGCGTGGAATGGCGAGCAAAATGCACTCTTAATCTTCTATGATAGGGCAATGAGAGACCCGATTAGATCATTTTATATTACGGTTAATATAAGAATTCAGCGTAATTCTATCACATTTGTTCAACATACGTCGCTCCTATTTCAGATAGTGTACTGGGCTAGGCGGCATCTTAAAGCGCGTGGAAGGGCGAGTAAAATGCACTACTAAACTTCTATGATCGGGCAATCAGAGTCCCGTTTAGATCATTTTATATTATGGTTAATTTAAGAATTCAGCGAAATTCTATCACATTTGTTCAATTTACATTGCTCCTATTCCAGATAGCGTACTGGGCTAGGCGGCATCTTAAAGCGCGTGGAATGACGAGTAAAATGCACTATTAAACTTCTATGATAGGGCAATCAGAGACCCGATTAGATCATTTTATATTTTGGTTAATATAAGAATTCAGCGAAATTCTATCACATTTGTTCAATTTACGTCGCTCCAATTTCAGATAGCTTATTGGGCTAAGCGGCATCCCAAAGCGCATGAATTGACGAGTGAAATGCACTATTAAACTTCTTGGGTAGGGCGAACAAAGACCCGATTAGATCATTTTACATTAAGGTTAATATAAGAATTCAGCGAAATTCTATCACATTTGTTCAATTTACATCGCTCCTATTTCAGATAGCGACTTGTGCTAAGCGGCATCTCAAAGCGCAGGAAATGGCGAGTAAAATGCACTATTAAACTTCTAGGGTAGGGCAAACAGAGACCCCATTAGATCATTTTATATTATGGTTAATTTAAGAGTTCAGCGAAATTCTCTCACATTTGTTCAATTTACGTCGCTGATATTTCAGATAGCGTATTGGGCTAAGCGGCATCTTAAAGCGTGTGTAATGGCGAGTAAAATGCACTATTACACTTCTATGATAGGGCAATCAGAGACCAGATTAGATCATTTTATATTTTGGTTAATATAAGAATTCAGCGAAATTCTCTCACATTTGTTCAATTTACGTCGCTGATATTTCAGACAGCGTATTGGGCTAAGCGGCATCTCAAAGCGCATGAAATAACGAGTGAAATGCACTATTAAACTTCTAGGGTAGGGCGAACAAAGACCCGATTAGATCATTTTACATTGAGGTTAATATAAGAATTCAGCGAAATTCTATCACATTTGTTCAATTTACGTCGCTCCTATTTCAGATAGCGTATTGGGCTATGCGGCATCTCAAAGCGCATGAAATGGCGAGTAAAATGCACTATTAAACTTCTAGGATAAGGCAAACAGAGACCCGATTAGATCATTTTATATTACGGTAAATATAAGAATTCAGCGTAATTCTGTCACATTTGTTCAACTTACGTAGCTCCTATTTCAGATAGCGTACTGGGCTAGGCGGCAACTTAAAGCGCGTGGAATGTCGAGTAAAATACACTATCAAACTTCTATGATAGGGCAATCAGAGACCCGATTAGATCATTTTATATTTTGGTTAATATAAGAATTCAGCGAAATTCTATCACATTTGTTCAACTTACGTAGCTCCTATTTCAGATAGCGTACTGGGCTAGGCGGCAACTTAAAGCGCGTGGAATGGCGAGTAAAATGCACTGTTAAACCTCTAGGGTAGGGCAAACAGAGACCCGATTAGATCATTTCATATTATGGTTTATTTAAGAATTCAGCGAAATTCTATGACATTTGTTCAATTTACGTCGCTCCGATGTCAGATAGCGTATTGGGCTAAGCGGCATCTCAAAGCGCATGAAATGGCGTGTGAAATGCACTATTAATCTTCTAGGGTAGGGCAATAAGAGACCCCATTAGATCATTTTATATTATGGTTAATTTAAGAATTCAGCGAAATTCTATCACATTTGTTCAATTTACGTCGCTCCTATGTCAGATAGCGTATTGGGCTATGCGGCATCTCAAAGCGCATGAAATGACGTGTAAAATGCACTGTTAAACTTCTAGGGTAGGGCAAACAGAGACCCGATTAGATCATTTAATATTACGGTTAATATAAGAATTCAGCGTATTTATATCACATTTGTTCAACATACGTCGCTCCTATTTCAGATAGTGTACTGGGCTAGGCGGCATATTAAAGCGCGTGGAAGGGCGAGTAAAATGCACTACTAAACTTCTATGATAGGGCAATCAGAGTCCCGTTTAGATCATTTTATATTTTGTTTAATATAAGATTTCATGGAAATTCTATCACATTTGTTCAATTTACGTCGCTCCTATTTCAGATAGCGTATTGGGCTAAGCGGCATCTCAAAGCGCATGAAATTACGAGAGAAATGCACTATTAAAGTTCTTGGGTAGGGCAAACAGAGACCCGATTATATCATTTTATATTATGGTTATTTTAAGAATTCAGCAAAATTCTATCACATTTGTTCAACTTACGTAGCTCCTATTTCAGATAGCGTACTGGGCTAGGCGGCAACTTAAAGCGCGTGGAATGGCGAGTAAAATGCACTATTAAACTTCTATGATAGGGCAATCAGACACCCGATTAGATCATTTTATATTTTGGTTAATATAAGAATTCAGCGAAATTCTATCACATTTGTTCAATTTACGTCGCTCCTATGTCAGATAGCGTATCGGGCTAAGCGGCATCTCAAAGCGCATGAAATGGCGAGTGAAATGCACTCTTAATCTTCTAGGGTAGGGCAATCAGAGACCCGATTAGATCACTTTATATTACGGTTAATATAAGAATTCAGAGTAATTCTATCACATTTATTCAATTTACGTCGCCCCTATTTCAGATAGCGTATTGGGCTAAGCGGCATCTCAAAGCGCATGAAATGGCGAGTCAAATGCACTACTAAACTTGTATGATAGGGAAATCAGAGACCCGATTAGATTATTTTATATTTTGGTTAATATAATAATTCAGCGAAATTCTCTCACATTTGTTCAATTTACGTCGCTGATATTTCAGATAGCGTATTGGACTAAGCGGCATCTCAAAGCGCAAGAAATGTCGAGTAAAATGCACTATTAAACTTCTATGAGAGGGCAATAAGAGACCCGATTAGATCATTTTATATTTTGGTTAATATAAGAATTCAGCGAAATTCTATCACATTTGTTCAACATACGTCGCTCCTATTTCAGATGGCGTACTGGGCTAGGCGGCATCTTAAAGCGCGTGAATGGCGAGTAAAATGCACTATTAAACTTCCATGATAGGGCAATCAGAGACCCGATTAGATCATTTTATATTTTGGTTAATATAAGAATTCAGCGAAATTCTATCACATTTGTTCAATTTGCGTCGCTCCTATTTCAGATAGCTTATTGGGCAAAGCGGCATCGCAAAGCGCATGAAATGTCGAGTGAAATGCACTATTAAACTTCTAGGGTAGGGCAAACAGAGACCCGATTAGATCATTTTATATTACGGTTAATATAAGAATTCAGCGTAATTCTGTCACATTTGTTCAACTTACGTAGCTCCTATTTCAGATAGCGTACTGGGCTAGGCGGCAACTTAAAGCGCGTGGAATGGCGAGTAAAATGCACTATTAAACTTCTATGATAGGGCAATCAGAGACCCGATTAGATCATTTTATATTTTGGTTAATATAAGAATTCAGCGAAATTCTATCACATTTGTTCAATTTACGTCGCTCCTATTTCAGATAGCTTATTGGGCTAAGCAGCATCTCAAAGCGCATGAAATGACGAGTGAAATGCACCATTAAACTTCAAGGGTAGGGCGAACAAAGACCCGATTAGATCATTTTACATTAAGGTTAATATAAGAATTCAGCGAAATTCTATCACATTTGTTCAATTTACATCGCTCCTATTTCAGATAGCGACTTGTGTTAAGCGTCATCTCAAAGCGCAAGAAATGGCGAGTAAAATGCACTATTAAACTTCTAGGATAAGGCAAACAGAGACCCGATTAGATCATTTTATATTACGGTTAATATAAGAATTCAGCGTAATTCTGTGACATTTGTTCAACTTACGTAGCTCCTATTTCAGATAGCGTACTGGGCTAGGCGGCAACTTAAAGCGCGTGGAATGTCGAGTAAAATACACTATCAAACTTCTATGATAGGGCAATCAGAGACCCGATTAGATCATTTTTTATTTTGGTTAATATAAGAATTCAGCGAAATTCTATCACATTTGTTCAACTTACGTAGCTCCTATTTCAGATAGCGTACTGGGCTAGGCGGCAACTTAAAGCGCGTGGAATGGCGAGTAAAATGCACTATTAAACTTCTATGATAGTGCAATCAGAGACCCGATTAGATCATTTTATATTTTGGTTAATATAAGAATTCAGCGAAATTCTATCACATTTGTTCAATTTACGTCATTCCTATTTCAGATAGCGTACTGGGCTAGGCGGCATCTTAAAGCGTGTGTAATGGCGAGTAAAATGCACTATTAAACTTCTATGATAGGGCAATCACAGACCCCATTAGATCATTTTATATTATGGTTAAATTAAGAATTCAGCGAAATTCTCTCACATTTGTTCAATTTACGTCGCTGATATTTCAGATAGCGTATTGGGCTAAGCGGCATCTCAAAGCGCAAGAAATGGCGAGTAAAATGCACTATTAAACTTCTAGGGTAGGGCAAATAGAGACCCGATTAGGTCATTTCATATTATGGTTAATTTAAGAATTCAGAAAAATTCTATCACATTTGTTCAATTTACGTCGCTCCTATTTCAGATAGCGTACCCGGATAGGCGGCATCTTAAAGCGCGAGGAATGGCGAGTAAAATGCACTATTAAACTTCTATGATAGGGCAATCAGAGACCCGATTAGATCATTTTATATTTTGGTTAATATAAGAATTCAGCGAAATTCTATCACATTTGTTCAATTTACGTCGCTCCTATTTCAGATAGCTTATTGGGCTAAGCAGCATCTCAAAGCGCATGAAATGACGAGTGAAATGCACCATTAAACTTCAAGGGTAGGGCGAACAAAGACCCGATTAGATCATTTTACATTAAGGTTAATATAAGAATTCAGCGAAATTCTATCACATTTGTTCAATTTACATCGCTCCTATTTCAGATAGCGACTTGTGTTAAGCGTCATCTCAAAGCGCAAGAAATGGCGAGTAAAATGCACTATTAAACTTCTAGGATAAGGCAAACAGAGACCCGATTAGATCATTTTATATTACGGTTAATATAAGAATTCAGCGTAATTCTGTGACATTTGTTCAACTTACGTAGCTCCTATTTCAGATAGCGTACTGGGCTAGGCGGCAACATAAAGCGCGTGGAATGGCGAGTAAAATGCGCTATTAAACTTCTATGATAGGGCAATCAGAGACCCGATTAGATCATTTTATATTTTGGTTAATATAAGAATTCAGCGAAATTCTATCACATTTGTTCAATTTACGTTGCTCCTATTTCAGAGAGCGTATTGGGCTAAGCGGCATCTCTAAGCGCATGAAATGACTAGTGAAATGCACTATTAAACTTCTAGGGTAGGGCGAACAAAGACCCGATTAGATCATTTTACATTAAGGTTAATATAAGAATTCAGCGTAACTCTGTCACGTTTGTTCAATTTACGTCGCTCCTATTTCAGATAGCGTAGTGGGCTAAGCGGCATCTCAAAGCGCAAGAAATGGCGAGTAAACTGCACTATTAAACTTCTAGGGTAGGGCAAACAGAGACCCGATTAGATCATTTTATATTATGGTTAATTTAAGAATTCTGCGAATTTCTATCACATTTGTTCAATTTACGTTGCTCCTATTTCAGATAGCGTATTGGGCTAAGCGGTATCACAAAGCGCAAGAAACGGCGAGTAAAATGCACTATTAAACTTCTAGGGTAGGGCAAACAGAGACCAGTTTAGATCATTTTATATTATGGTTAATTTAAGAATTCAGAAAAATTCTATCACATTTGTTCAATTTACGTCGCTCCTATTTCAGATAGCGTACCCGGATAGGCGGCATCTTAAAGCGCGAGGAATGGCGAGTAAACTGAACTATTAAACTTCTATGATAGGGCAATCAGAGACCCGATTAGATCATTTTATATTTTGGTTAATATAAGAATTCAGCGAAATTCTATCACATTTGTTTAATTTACGTCGCTCCTATTTCAGATAGCGTATTGGGATAAGCGGCATCTCAAAGCGCAAGAAATGGCGAGTAAAATGCGCTATTAAACTTCTAGGGTAGGGCAATCAGAGACCCGATTAGATCATTTTATATTATGGTTAATTTAAGGATTCAGCAAAATTCTATTACATTTGTTCAATTTACGTCGTTCCTATTTCAGATAGCATACTGGGCTAGGCGGCAACTTAAAGCGCGCGGAATGGCGAGTAAAATGCACTATTAAACTTCTATGATAGGGCAATCAGAGACCCGATTAGATTATTTTATATTGTGGTTAATTTAAGAATTCAGCGAAATTCTATCACATTTGTTCAATTTACATTGCTCCTATTTCAGATAGCGTTTTGGGCTAAGCGGCATCTCAATGCGCATGAAATGGCCAGTAAAATGCACTATTAAACTTCTAGGGTAAGGCAAACAGAGACCCCATTAGATCATTTTATATTATGGTTAATTTAAGAATTCAGCGAAATTCTATCACATTTGTTCAATTTACGTTGCTCCTATTTCAGATAGCGTATTGGGCTAAGCGGCATCTCAAAGCGCAAGAAATGGCGAGTAAAATGCACTATTAAACTTCTAGGGTAGGGCAAACAGAGACCCCATTAGATCATTTTATATTATGGTTAATTTAAGAATTCAGCGAAATTCTATCACATTTGTTCAATTTACGTTGCTCCTATTTCAGATAGCGTATTGGGCTAAGCGGCATCTCAAAGCGCAAGATATGGCGAGTAAAATGCACTATTAAACTTCTAGGGTAGGGCAAACAGAGACCCGATTAGATCACTTTATATTACGGTTAATATAAGAATTCAGAGTAATTCTATCACATTTATTCAATTTACGTCGCCCCTATTTCAGATAGCGTATTGGGCTAAGCGGCATCTCAAAGCGCATGAAATGGCGAGTCAAATGCACTACTAAACTTGTATGATAGGGAAATCAGAGACCCGATTAGATTATTTTATATTTTGGTTAATATAATAATTCAGCGAAATTCTCTCACATTTGTTCAATTTACGTCGCTGATATTTCAGATAGCGTATTGGACTAAGCGGCATCTCAAAGCGCAAGAAATGTCGAGTAAAATGCACTATTAAACTTCTATGAGAGGGCAATAAGAGACCCGATTAGATCATTTTATATTTTGGTTAATATAAGAATTCAGCGAAATTCTATCACATTTGTTCAACATACGTCGCTCCTATTTCAGATGGCGTACTGGGCTAGGCGGCATCTTAAAGCGCGTGAATGGCGAGTAAAATGCACTATTAAACTTCCATGATAGGGCAATCAGAGACCCGATTAGATCATTTTATATTTTGGTTAATATAAGAATTCAGCGAAATTCTATCACATTTGTTCAATTTGCGTCGCTCCTATTTCAGATAGCTTATTGGGCAAAGCGGCATCGCAAAGCGCATGAAATGTCGAGTGAAATGCACTATTAAACTTCTAGGGTAGGGCAAACAGAGACCCGATTAGATCATTTTATATTACGGTTAATATAAGAATTCAGCGTAATTCTGTCACATTTGTTCAACTTACGTAGCTCCTATTTCAGATAGCGTACTGGGCTAGGCGGCAACTTAAAGCGCGTGGAATGGCGAGTAAAATGCACTATTAAACTTCTATGATAGTGCAATCAGAGACCCGATTAGATCATTTTATATTTTGGTTAATATAAGAATTCAGCGAAATTCTATCACATTTGTTCAATTTACGTCATTCCTATTTCAGATAGCGTACTGGGCTAGGCGGCATCTTAAAGCGTGTGTAATGGCGAGTAAAATGCACTATTAAACTTCTATGATAGGGCAATCACAGACCCCATTAGATCATTTTATATTATGGTTAAATTAAGAATTCAGCGAAATTCTCTCACATTTGTTCAATTTACGTCGCTGATATTTCAGATAGCGTATTGGGCTAAGCGGCATCTCAAAGCGCAAGAAATGGCGAGTAAAATGCACTATTAAACTTCTAGGGTAGGGCAAATAGAGACCCGATTAGGTCATTTCATATTATGGTTAATTTAAGAATTCAGAAAAATTCTATCACATTTGTTCAATTTACGTCGCTCCTATTTCAGATAGCGTACCCGGATAGGCGGCATCTTAAAGCGCGAGGAATGGCGAGTAAAATGCACTATTAAACTTCTATGATAGGGCAATCAGAGACCCGATTAGATCATTTTATATTTTGGTTAATATAAGAATTCAGCGAAATTCTATCACATTTGTTCAATTTACGTCGCTCCTATTTCAGATAGCTTATTGGGCTAAGCAGCATCTCAAAGCGCATGAAATGACGAGTGAAATGCACCATTAAACTTCAAGGGTAGGGCGAACAAAGACCCGATTAGATCATTTTACATTAAGGTTAATATAAGAATTCAGCGAAATTCTATCACATTTGTTCAATTTACATCGCTCCTATTTCAGATAGCGACTTGTGTTAAGCGTCATCTCAAAGCGCAAGAAATGGCGAGTAAAATGCACTATTAAACTTCTAGGATAAGGCAAACAGAGACCCGATTAGATCATTTTATATTACGGTTAATATAAGAATTCAGCGTAATTCTGTGACATTTGTTCAACTTACGTAGCTCCTATTTCAGATAGCGTACTGGGCTAGGCGGCAACATAAAGCGCGTGGAATGGCGAGTAAAATGCGCTATTAAACTTCTATGATAGGGCAATCAGAGACCCGATTAGATCATTTTATATTTTGGTTAATATAAGAATTCAGCGAAATTCTATCACATTTGTTCAATTTACGTCGCTCCTATTTCAGAGAGCGTATTGGGCTAAGCGGCATCTCTAAGCGCATGAAATGACTAGTGAAATGCACTATTAAACTTCTAGGGTAGGGCGAACAAAGACCCGATTAGATCATTTTACATTAAGGTTAATATAAGAATTCAGCGTAACTCTGTCACGTTTGTTCAATTTACGTCGCTCCTATTTCAGATAGCGTAGTGGGCTAAGCGGCATCTCAAAGCGCAAGAAATGGCGAGTAAACTGCACTATTAAACTTCTAGGGTAGGGCAAACAGAGACCCGATTAGATCATTTTATATTATGGTTAATTTAAGAATTCTGCGAATTTCTATCACATTTGTTCAATTTACGTTGCTCCTATTTCAGATAGCGTATTGAGCTAAGCGGTATCACAAAGCGCAAGAAACGGCGAGGAAAATGCACTATTAAACTTCTAGGGTAGGGCAAACAGAGACCAGTTTAGATCATTTTATATTATGGTTAATTTAAGAATTCAGAAAAATTCTATCACATTTGTTCAATTTACGTCGCTCCTATTTCAGATAGCGTACCCGGATAGGCGGCATCTTAAAGCGCGAGGAATGGCGAGTAAACTGAACTATTAAACTTCTATGATAGGGCAATCAGAGACCCGATTAGATCATTTTATATTTTGGTTAATATAAGAATTCAGCGAAATTCTATCACATTTGTTTAATTTACGTCGCTCCTATTTCAGATAGCGTATTGGGATAAGCGGCATCTCAAAGCGCAAGAAATGGCGAGTAAAATGCGCTATTAAACTTCTAGGGTAGGGCAATCAGAGACCCGATTAGATCATTTTATATTATGGTTAATTTAAGGATTCAGCAAAATTCTATTACATTTGTTCAATTTACGTCGTTCCTATTTCAGATAGCATACTGGGCTAGGCGGCAACTTAAAGCGCGCGGAATGGCGAGTAAAATGCACTATTAAACTTCTATGATAGGGCAATCAGAGACCCGATTAGATTATTTTATATTGTGGTTAATTTAAGAATTCAGCGAAATTCTATCACATTTGTTCAATTTACATTGCTCCTATTTCAGATAGCGTTTTGGGCTAAGCGGCATCTCAATGCGCATGAAATGGCCAGTAAAATGCACTATTAAACTTCTAGGGTAAGGCAAACAGAGACCCCATTAGATCATTTTATATTATGGTTAATTTAAGAATTCAGCGAAATTCTATCACATTTGTTCAATTTACGTTGCTCCTATTTCAGATAGCGTATTGGGCTAAGCGGCATCTCAAAGCGCAAGAAATGGCGAGTAAAATGCACTATTAATCTTCTAGGGTAGGGCAAACAGAGACCCCATTAGATCATTTTATATTATGGTTAATTTAAGAATTCAGCGAAATTCTATCACATTTGTTCAATTTACGTTGCTCCTATTTCAGATAGCGTATTGGGCTAAGCGGCATCTCAAAGCGCAAGATATGGCGAGTAAAATGCACTATTAAACTTCTAGGGTAGGGCAAACAGAGACCCCATTAGATCATTTTATATTATGGTTAATTTAAGAATTCAGCGAAATTCTATCACATTTGTTCAATTTACGTTGCTCCTATTTCAGATAGCGTATTGGGCTAAGCGGCATCTCAAAGCGCAAGAAATGGCGAGTAAAATGCACTATTAAACGTCTAGGGTGGGGCAAACAGAGACCAGTTTAGATCACTTTATATTATGGTTAATTTAAGAATTCAGCGAAATTCTATCTCATTTGTACAATTTACGTCGATCCTATTGCGGATAGCGTATTGGGCTAAGCGGCATCTCAAAGCGCATGAAATGGCGAGTAAAATGCACTATTAAACTTCTATGGTAATGCAAACAGAGACCCGATTAGATCATTTTATATTACGGTTAATATAAGAATTCAGCGTAATTCTATCACATTTGTTCAACATACGTCGCTCTTATTTCAGTTAGTGTACTGGGCTAGGCGGCATCTTAAAGCGCGTGGAAGGGCGAGCAAAATGCACTACTAAACTTCTATGATAGGGCAATCAGAGTCCCGTTTAGATCATTTTATATTTTGTTTAATATAAGATTTCAGGGAAATTCTATCACATTTGTTCAATTTACGTCGCTCCTATTTCAGATAGCGTATTGGGATAAGCGGCATCTCAAAGCGCATGAAATGCCGAGTAAAATGCACTATTAAACTTCTATGATAGGGCAATCAGAGACCCGAGTAGACCATTTCATATTACGGTTAATATAAGAATTCAGCGTTATTCTATCACATTTGTTCAACTTACGTCGCTCCTATTTCAGATAGCGTACTGGTCTAGGCGGCATCTTAAAGCGCGTGGAATGGCGAGCAAAATGCACTCTTAAACTTCTATGATAGGGCAATCAGAGACCCGTTTAGATCATTTTATATTTTGGTTAATATAAGAATTCAGCGAAATTCTATCACATTTGTTCAATTTACGTCGCTCCTATTTCAGATAGCGTATTGGGCTAAGCGGCATCTCTAAGCGCATGAAATGACTAGTGAAATGCAATATTAAACTTCTAGGGTAGGGCGAACAAAGACCCGATTAGATCATTTTACATTAAGGTTAATATAAGAATTCAGCGTAACTCTGTCACATTTGTTCAATTTACGTCGCTCCTATTTCAGATAGCGTAGTGGGCTAAGCGGCATCTCAAAGCGCAAGAAATGGCGAGTAAACTGCACTATTAAACTTCTAGGGTAGGGCAAACAGAGACCCGATTAGATCATTTTATATTATGGTTAATTTAAGAATTCTGCGAATTTCTATCACATTTGTTCAATTTACGTTGCTCCTATTTCAGATAGCGTATTGGGCTAAGCGGTATCACAAAGCGCAAGAAATGGCGAGTAAAATGCACTATTAAACTTCTAGGGTAGGGCAAACAGAGACCAGTTTAGATCATTTTATATTATGGTTAATTTAAGAATTCAGAAAAATTCTATCACATTTGTTCAATTTTCGTCGCTCCTATTTCAGATAGCGTACCCGGATAGGCGGCATCTTAAAGCGCGAGGAATGGCGAGTAAAATGATCTATTAAACTTCTATGATAGGGCAATCAGAGACCCGATTAGATCATTTTATATTGTGGTTAATTTAAGAATTCAGCGAAATTCTATCACATTTGTTCAATTTACATCGCTCCTATTTCAGATAGCGTATTGGGCTAAGCGGCATCTCAATGCGCATGAAATGGCCAGTAAAATGCACTATTAAACTTCTAGGATAAGGCAAACGGAGACCCGATTAGACCATTTCATATTACGGTTAATATAAGAATTCAGCGTTATTCTATCACATTTGTTCAACTTACGTCGCTCCTATTTCAGATAGCATACTGGGCTAGGCAGCAACTTAAAGCGCGCGGAATGGCGAGTAAAATGCACTCTTAAACTTCTATGATAGGGCAATCAGAGACCCGTTTAGATCATTTTATATTTTGGTTAATATAAGAATTCAGCGAAATTCTATCACATTTGTTCAATTTCCGTCGCTCCTATTTCAGATAGCGTATTGGGCTAAGCGGCATCTCAAAGCGCAAGAAATGGCGAGTAAAATGCACTATTAAACTTCTAGGGTGGGGCAAACAGAGACCAGTTTAGATCACTTTATATTATGGTTAATTTAAGAATTCAGCGAAATTCTATCTCATTTGTACAATTTACGTCGATCCTATTGCGGATAGCGTATTGGGCTAAGCGGCATCTCAAAGCGCATGAAATGGCGAGTAAAATGCACTATTAAACTTCTATGGTAATGCAAACAGAGACCCGATTAGATCATTTTATATTACGGTTAATATAAGAATTCAGCGTAATTCTATCACATTTGTTCAACATACGTCGCTCCTATTTCAGTTAGTGTACTGGGCTAGGCGGCATCTTAAAGCGCGTGGAAGGGCGAGCAAAATGCACTACTAAACTTCTATGATAGGGCAATCAGAGTCCCGTTTAGATCATTTTATATTTTGTTTAATATAAGATTTCAGGGAAATTCTATCACATTTGTTCAATTTACGTCGCTCCTATTTCAGATAGCGTATTGGGATAAGCGGCATCTCAAAGCGCATGAAATGCCGAGTAAAATGCACTATTAAACTTCTATGATAGGGCAATCAGAGACCCGAGTAGACCATTTCATATTACGGTTAATATAAGAATTCAGCGTTATTCTATCACATTTGTTCAACTTACGTCGCTCCTATTTCAGATAGCGTACTGGTCTAGGCGGCATCTTAAAGCGCGTGGAATGGCGAGCAAAATGCACTCTTAAACTTCTATGATAGGGCAATCAGAGACCCGTTTAGATCATTTTATATTTTGGTTAATATAAGAATTCAGCGAAATTCTATCACATTTGTTCAATTTACGTCGCTCCTATTTCAGATAGCGTATTGGGCTAAGCGGCATCTCTAAGCGCATGAAATGACTAGTGAAATGCAATATTAAACTTCTAGGGTAGGGCGAACAAAGACCCGATTAGATCATTTTACATTAAGGTTAATATAAGAATTCAGCGTAACTCTGTCACATTTGTTCAATTTACGTCGCTCCTATTTCAGATAGCGTAGTGGGCTAAGCGGCATCTCAAAGCGCAAGAAATGGCGAGTAAACTGCACTATTAAACTTCTAGGGTAGGGCAAACAGAGACCCGATTAGATCATTTTATATTATGGTTAATTTAAGAATTCTGCGAATTTCTATCACATTTGTTCAATTTACGTTGCTCCTATTTCAGATAGCGTATTGGGCTAAGCGGTATCACAAAGCGCAAGAAATGGCGAGTAAAATGCACTATTAAACTTCTAGGGTAGGGCAAACAGAGACCAGTTTAGATCATTTTATATTATGGTTAATTTAAGAATTCAGAAAAATTCTATCACATTTGTTCAATTTACGTCGCTCCTATTTCAGATAGCGTACCCGGATAGGCGGCATCTTAAAGCGCGAGGAATGGCGAGTAAAATGATCTATTAAACTTCTATGATAGGGCAATCAGAGACCCGATTAGATCATTTTATATTTTGGTTAATATAAGAATTCAGCGAAATTCTACCACATTTGTTTAATTTACGTCGCTCCTATTTCAGATAGCGTATTGGGATAAGCGGCATCTCAAAGCACATGAAATGCTGAGTAAAATGCGCTATTAAACTTCTAGGGTAGGGCAATCAGAGACCCGATTAGATCATTTTATATTATGGTTAATTTAAGGATTCAGCAAAATTCTATCACATTTGTTCAATTTACGTCGTTCCTATTTCAGATAGCATACTGGGCTAGGCAGCAACTTAAAGCGCGCGGAATGGCGAGTAAAATGCACTATTAAACTTCTATGATAGGGCAATCAGAGACCCGATTAGATCATTTTATATTGTGGTTAATTTAAGAATTCAGCGAAATTCTATCACATTTGATCAATTTACATCGCTCCTATTTCAGATAGCGTACTGGGATAAGCGGCACCCCAAAGCGCATGAAATGGCGAGTGAAATGCACTATTAGACTTCTATGGTAGGGCGAACAGAGACCCGATTGGATCATTTTACATTAAGGTTCATATAAGAATTCACGGAAATTCTATCACATTTGTTCAATTTACGTCGCTCCTATTTCAGATAGCGTATTGGGCTATGCGGCATCTTAAAGCGCATGAAATGGCGAGTAAAATGCACTATTAAACTTCTAGGGTAGGGCAAACGGAGACCCGATTAGCTCATTTTATATTATGGTTAATTTAAGAATTCAGCCAAATTCTATCACATTTGTTCAATTTACGTCGCTCCTATTTCAGATAGCGTACTGGGCTAGGCGGAATCTTAAAGCGCGTGGATTGGCGAGTAAAATGCACTATTAATCTTCTAGGGTAGGGCGAACAGAGACCCGATTAGAACACTTTACATTAAGGTTAATATAAGAATTCAGCGAAAGTCTCTCACATTTGTTCAATTTACGTCGCTGATATTTCAGATAGCGTATTGGGCTAAGCGGCATCTCAATGCGCATGAAATGGCGAGTAAAATGCACTATTAAACTTCTAGGATAAGGCAAACAGAGACCCGATTCGATCATTTTATATTACGGTTAATATAAGAATTCAGCGTAATTCTATCACATTTGTTCAACGTACGTCGCTCCTATTTCAGATAGGGTACTGGGCTAGGCGGCATCTTAAAGCGCGTGGAATGGCGGGTAAAATGCACTATTAAACTTCTATGATAGGGCTAGCAGAGACCCGATTAGATCATTTTATATTACGGTTAATATAAGAATTCAGCGGATTTCTATCACATTTGTTCAACTTACGTCGCTCCTATTTCAGATAGCGTACTGGGCTTGGCGGCATCTTAAAGCGCACGAAATGGCGAGTAAAATGCTCTATTAAACTTCTATTATAGGGCTATCAGAGACCCGATTAGATCATTTTATATTTTGGTTAATATAAGAATCCAGCGAAATTCTATCACATTCGTTCAATTTACGTCGCTCCTATTTCAGATAGCGTATTGGGCTATGCGGCATCTTAAAGCGCATGAAATGGCGAGTAAACTGCACTATTAAACTTCTAGGGTAGGGCAAACAGAGACCCGATTAGATCATTTTATGTTATGGTTAATTTAAGAATTCAGCCAAATTCTATCACATTTGTTCAATTTGCGTCGCTCCTACTTCAGATAGCGTACTGGGCTAGGCGGAATCTTAAAGCGCGTGGATTGGCGAGTAAAATGCACTATTAAACTTCTATGATAGGGCAATCAGAGACGCGATTAGATCATTTTATATTTGGTTAATATAAGAATTCAGCGAAATTCTATCACAATTGTTCTATTTACGTCGCTCCTATTTCAGATAGCGTATTGGGCTAAGCGGCAACTCAAAGCGCATGAAATGCCGAGTGAAATGCACTATTAAACTTCTAGGGTAGGGCGAACAGAGACCCGATTAGATCATTTTACATTAATGTTAATATAAGTATTCAGGGAAATTCTATCACATTTGTTCAATTTACGTCGCTCCTATTTCAGATAGCGTATTGGGCTAAGCGGCATCTCAAAGCGCATGAAATGGCGAGTAAAATGCGCTATTAAACTCCTAGGATAAGGCAAACACAGACCCGATTAGATCATTTTATATTACGGTTAATATAAGAATTCAGCGTAATTCTATCACATTTGTTCAAGTTACGTCGCTCCTATTTCAGATAGCGTACTGGTCTAGGCGGCATCTGAAAGCGCGTGGAATGGCAAGTAAAATGCACTACTAATCTTCTATGATAGGGCAATCAGAGACCCGATTAGATCATTTTATATTTTGATTAATATAAGGTTTCAGGGAAATTCTATCACATTTGTTCAATTTACGTCGCTCCTATTTCAGATAGCGTATTGGGCTAAGCCGGATCTCAAAGCGCATGAAATGGCGACTAAAATGCACTATTAAACTTCTAGGGTAGGGCAAACAGAGACCCGATTAGATCATTTTATATTATGGTTAATTTAAGAATTCAGCAAAATTCTATCACATTTGTTCAACTTACGTCGCTCCTATTTCAGATAGCGTACTGTGCTAGGCGGAATCTTAAAGCGCGTGGATTGGCGAGAAAAATGCACTATTAGTCTTCTAGGGTAGGGCGAACAGTGACCCGATTAGAACACTTTACATTAAGGTTAATATAAGAATTCAGCGAAAGTCTCTCACATTTGTTGAATTTACGTCGCTGATATTTCAGATAGCGTATTGGGCTAAGCGGCATCTCAATGCGCAAGAAATGGCGAGTAAAATGCACTATTAAACTTCTAGGGTAGGGCAAACAGAGACCCGATTAGGTCATTTCATATTATGGTTAATTTAAGAATTCAGCAAAATTCTATCACATTTGTTCAATTTACGTCGCTCCTATTTCAGATAGCGTACTGGGCTAAGCGGCATCTCAAAGCGCATGAAATGGCCAGCAAAATGCACCATTAAACTTCTAGGATAAGGCAAACGGAGACCCGATTAGACCATTTCATATTACGGTTAATATAAGAATTCAGCGTGATTCTACCACATTTGTTCAACTTATGTCGCTCCTATTTCAGATAGCGTACTGGGCTAGGCGGCATCTTAAAGCGCGTGGAATGGCGAGCAAAATGCACTCTTAATCTGCTATGATAGGGCAATCAGAGACCCGATTAGATCATTTTATATTTTGGTTAATATAAGAATACAGCGGAATTCTATCACATTTGTTCAATTTACGTCGCTCCTATTTCAGATAGCGTATTGGGCTAAGCGGCATCTCAAAGCGCAAGAACTGGCGAGTAAAATGCTCTATTAAACTTCTAGGGTAGGGCAAACAGAGACCCCATTAGATCATTTTATATTATGGTTAATTTAAGAATTCAGCGAAATTCTATCACATTTGTTCAATTTACATTGCTCCTATTTCAGATAGCGTACTGGGCTAGGCGGCATCTTAAAGCGCGTGGAATGACGAGTAAAATGCACTATTAAACTTCTATGATAGGGCAATCAGAGACCCGATTAGATCATTTTATATTTTGGTTAATATAAGAATTCAGCGAAATTCTATCACATTTGTTCAATTTACGTCGCTCCAATTTCAGATAGCTTATTGGGCTAAGCGGCATCCCAAAGCGCATGAATTGACGAGTGAAATGCACTATTAAACTTCTTGGGTAGGGCGAACAAAGACCCGATTAGATCATTTTACATTAAGGTTAATATAAGAATTCAGCGAAATTCTATCACATTTGTTCAATTTACATCGCTCCTATTTCAGATAGCGACTTGTGCTAAGCGGCATCTCAAAGCGCAGGAAATGGCGAGTAAAATGCACTATTAAACTTCTAGGGTAGGGCAAACAGAGACCCCGTTAGATCATTTTATATTATGGTTAATTTAAGAGTTCAGCGAAATTCTCTCACATTTGTTCAATTTACGTCGCTGATATTTCAGATAGCGTATTGGGCTAAGCGGCATCTTAAAGCGTGTGTAATGGCGAGTAAGATGCACTATTACACTTCTATGATAGGGCAATCAGAGACCAGATTAGATCATTTATATTTTGGTTAATATAAGAATTCAGCGAAATTCTCTCACATTTGTTCAATTTACGTCGCTGATATTTCAGACAGCGTATTGGGCTAAGCGGCATCTCAAAGCGCATGAAATGACGAGTGAAATGCACTATTAAACTTCTAGGGTAGGGCGAACAAAGACCCGATTAGATCATTTTACATTGAGGTTAATATAAGAATTCAGCGAAATTCTATCACATTTGTTCAATTTACGTCGCTCCTATTTCAGATAGCGTATTGGGCTATGCGGCATCTCAAAGCGCATGAAATGGCGAGTAAAATGCACTATTAAACTTCTAGTAGAAGGCAAACAGAGACCCGATTAGATCATTTTATATTACGGTAAATATAAGAATTCAGCGTAACTCTGTCACATTTGTTCAACTTACGTAGCTCCTATTTCAGATAGCGTACTAGGCTAGGCGGCAACTTAAAGCGCGTGGAATGTCGAGCAAAATACACTATCAAACTTCTATGATAGGGCAATCAGAGACCCGATTAGATCATTTTATATTTTGGTTAATATAAGAATTCAGCGAAATTCTATCACATTTGTTCAACTTACGTAGCTCCTATTTCAGATAGCGTACTGGGCTAGGCGGCAACTTAAAGCGCGTGGAATGGCGAGTAAAATGCAATGTTAAACCTCTAGGGTAGGGCAAACAGAGACCCGATTAGATCATTTCATATTATGGTTTATTTAAGAATTCAGCGAAATTCTATCACATTTGTTCAATTTACGTCGCTCCTATGTCAGATAGCGTATTGGGCTAAGCGGCATCTCAAAGCGCATGAAATGGCGTGTGAAATGCACTATTGATCTTCTAGGGTAGGGCAATCAGAGACCCCATTAGATCATTTTATATTATGGTTAATTTAAGAATTCAGCGAAATTCTATCACATTTGTTCAATTTACGTCGCTCCTATGTCAGATAGCGTATTGGGCTATGCGGCATCTCAAAGCGCATGAAATGACGAGTAAAATGCACTGTTAAACTTCTAGGGTAGGGCAAACAGAGACCCGATTAGATCATTTTATATTACGGTTAATATAAGAATTCAGCGTAATTCTATCACATTTGTTCAATTTACGTCGCTCATGTTGCAGATAGCGTATTGGGCTAAGCGGCATCTCAAAGCGCATGAAATGGCGAGTAAAATGCACTATTAAACTTCTAGGGTAAGGCAAACCGAGACCCGATTAGATCATTTAATATTACGGTTAATATAAGAATTCAGCGTATTTATATCACATTTGTTCAACTTACGTAGCTCCTATTTCAGATAGCGTACTGGGCTAGGCGGCAACTTAAAGCGCGTGGAATGGCGAGTAAAATGCACTATTAAACTTCTATGATAGGGCAATCAGAGACCCGATTAGATCATTTTATATTTTGGTTAATATAAGAATTCAGCGAAATTCTATCACATTTGTTCAATTTACGTCGCTCCTATGTCAGATAGCGTATCGGGCTAAGCGGCATCTCAAAGCGCATGAAATGGCGAGTGAAATGCACTATTAATCTTCTAGGGTAGGGCAATCAGAGACCCGATTAGATCACTTTATATTACGGTTAATATAAGAATTCAGAGTAATTCTATCACATTTATTCAATTTACGTCGCCCCTATTTCAGATAGCGTATTGGGCTAAGCGGCATCTCAAAGCGCATGAAATGGCGAGTCAAATGCACTACTAAACTTGTATGATAGGGAAATCAGAGACCCGATTAGATTATTTTATATTTTGGTTAATATAATAATTCAGCGAAATTCTCTCACATTTGTTCAATTTACGTCGCTGATATTTCAGATAGCGTATTGGACTAAGCGGCATCTCAAAGCGCAAGAAATGTCGAGTAAAATGCACTATTAAACTTCTATGAGAGGGCAATCAGAGACCCGATTAGATCATTTTATATTTTGGTTAATATAAGAATTCAGCGAAATTCTATCACATTTGTTCAACATACGTCGCTCCTATTTCAGATAGCGTACTGGGCTAGGCGGCATCTTAAAGCGCGTGGAATGGCGAGTAAAATGCACTATTAAACTTCCATGATAGGGCAATCAGAGACCCGATTAGATCATTTTATATTTTGGTTAATATAAGAATTCAGCGAAATTCTATCACATTTGTTCAATTTGCGTCGCTCCTATTTCAGATAGCTTATTGGGCAAAGCGGCACCGCAAAGCGCATGAAATGACGAGTGAAATGCACTATTAAACTTCTAGGGTAGGGCAAACAGAGACCCGATTAGATCATTTTATATTACGGTTAATATAAGAATTCAGCGTAATTCTGTCACATTTGTTCAACTTACGTAGCTCCTATTTCAGATAGCGTACTGGGCTAGGCGGCAACTTAAAGCGCGTGGAATGGCGAGTAAAATGCACTATTAAACTTCTATGATAGGGCAATCAGAGACCCGATTAGATCATTTTATATTTTGGTTAATATAAGAATTCAGCGAAATTCTATCACATTTGTTCAATTTACGTCATTCCTATTTCAGATAGCGTGCTGGGCTAGGCGGCATCTTAAAGCGTGTGTAATGGCGAGTAAAATGCACTATTAAACTTCTATGATAGGGCAATCAGAGACCCCATTAGATCATTTTATATTATGGTTAATTTAAGAATTCAGCGAAATTCTCTCACATTTGTTCAATTTACGTCGCTGATATTTCAGATAGCGTATTGGGCTAAGCGGCATATCAAAGCGCAAGAAATGGCGAGTAAAATGCACTATTAAACTTCTAGGGTAGGGCAAACAGAGACCCGATTAGGTCATTTCATATTATGGTTAATTTAAGAATTCAGAAAAATTCTATCACATTTGTTCAATTTACGTCGCTCCTATTTCAGATAGCGTACCCGGATAGGCGGCATCTTAAAGCGCGAGGAATGGCGAGTAAAATGCACTATTAAACTTCTATGATAGGGCAATCAGAGACCCGATTAGATCATTTTATATTTTGGTTAATATAAGAATTCAGCGAAATTCTATCACATTTGTTCAATTTACGTCGCTCCTATTTCAGATAGCTTATTGGGCTAAGCGGCATCTCAAAGCGCATGAAATGACGAGTGAAATGCACCATTAAACTTCAAGGGTAGGGCGAACAAAGACCCGATTAGATCATTTTACATTAAGGTTAATATAAGAATTCAGCGAAATTCTATCACATTTGTTCAATTTACATCGCTCCTATTTCAGATAGCGACTTGTGTTAAGCGTCATCTCAAAGCGCAAGAAATGGCGAGTAAAATGCACTATTAAACTTCTAGGATAAGGCAAACAGAGACCCGATTAGATCATTTTATATTACGGTTAATATAAGAATTCAGCGTAATTCTGTGACATTTGTTCAACTTACGTAGCTCCTATTTCAGATAGCGTACTGGGCTAGGCGATAACTTAAAGCGCGTGGAATGGCGAGTAAAATGCGCTATTAAACTTCTATGATAGGGCAATCAGAGACCCGATTAGATCATTTTATATTTTGGTTAATATAAGAATTCAGCGAAATTCTATCACATTTGTTCAATTTACGTCGCTCCTATTTCAGAGAGCGTATTGGGCTAAGCGGCATCTCTAAGCGCATGAAATGACTAGTGAAATGCACTATTAAACTTCTAGGGTAGGGCGAACAAAGACCCGATTAGATCATTTTACATTAAGGTTAATATAAGAATTCAGCGTAACTCTGTCACGTTTGTTCAATTTACGTCGCTCCTATTTCAGATAGCGTAGTGGGCTAAGCGGCATCTCAAAGCGCAAGAAATGGCGAGTAAACTGCACTATTAAACTTCTAGGGTAGGGCAAACAGAGACCCGATTAGATCATTTTATATTATGGTTAATTTAAGAATTCTGCGAATTTCTATCACATTTGTTCAATTTACGTTGCTCCTATTTCAGATAGCGTATTGGGCTAAGCGGTATCACAAAGCGCAAGAAACGGCGAGTAAAATGCACTAATAAACTTCTAGGGTAGGGCAAACAGAGACCAGTTTAGATCATTTTATATTATGGTTAATTTAAGAATTCAGCGAAATTCTATCACATTTGTTCAATTTACGTCG
>CAKAJE020001856.1:0-24025 GCA_916610135.2 Macropis europaea
GCGAGTAAAATGCACTATTAAACTTCTCGGGTAGGGCAAACAGAGACCCGATTAGATCATTTTATATTACGGTTAATATAAGAATTCAGCGTAATTCTATCACATTTGTTCAACTTACGTCGCTCCTATTTCAGATAGCGTATTGGGCTAAGCGGCATCTCAATGCGTATGAAATGGCGAGTAAAATGCACTATTAAACTTCTAGGATAAGGCAAACAGAGACCCGATTAGATCATTTTATATTACGGTTAATATAAGAATTCAGCATAATTCTATCACATTTGTTCAACTTACGTCGCTCCTCTTTCAGATAGCGTACTGGGCTAGGCGGCATCTTAAAGCGCGTGGAATGGCGAGTAAAATGCACTATTAAACTTCTATGATAGGGCTATCAGAGACCCGATTAGATCATTTTATATTTTTGTTAATTTAAGAATTCAGCAAAATTCTATCACATTTGTTCAATTTACGTCGCTCCTATTTCAGTTAGCGTATTGGGCTACGCAGCATCTCAAAGTGCATGAAATGGCGAGTAAAATGCACTATTAAACTTCTAGGGTAGGGTAAACAGAGACCCGATTAGATCATTTTATATAATGGTTAATTTAAGAATTCAGCAAAATTCTATCACATTTTTTCAATTTACTTCGTTCCTATTTCAGCTAGCGTACTGGGCTTGGCGGCATCTTAAAACGCGAGGACTGGCGAGTAAAATGCACTGTTAAACTTCTATGATAGGGCAATCAGAGACCCGATTAGATCATTTTATATTTTGGTTAATATAAGAATTCACCGAAATTCTATCACATTTGTTCAATTTACGTCGCTCCTATTTCAGACAGCGTATTGGGCTAAGCGGCATCTCAAAGCGCATGAAATGGCGAGTAAAATGCACTATTGAACTTCTATGATAGGGCAATCAGAGACCTGATTAGATCATTTTATATTTTGGTTAATATAAGAATTCAGCGAAATTGTATCACTTTTGTTTAATTTACGTCGCTCCTATTTCAGATAGCGTAATGGGCTAAGCGGCATCTCAATGCGCATGAAATGACGAGTGAAATGCACTATTAAACTTCTAGGGTAGGGCAAACAGAGACCCGATTAGATCATTTTATATAATGGTTAATTTAAGAATTCAGCAAAATTCTATCACATTTTTTCAATTTACGTCGTTCCTATTTCAGCTAGCGTACTGGGCTTGGCGGCATCTTAAAACGCGAGGAATGGCGAGTAAAATGCACTGTTAAACTTCTATGATAGGGCAATCAGAGACCCGATTATATCATTTTATATTTTGGTTAATATAAGAATTCACCGAAATTCTATCACATTTGTTCAATTTACGTCGCTCCTATTTCAGACAGCGTATTGGGCTAAGCGGCATCTCAAAGCGCATGAAATGGCGAGTAAAATGCACTATTGAACTTCTATGATAGGGCAATCAGAGACCTGATTATATCATTTTATATTTTGGTTAATATAAGAATTCAGCGAAATTGTATCACTTTTGTTTAATTTACGTCGCTCCTATTTCAGATAGCGTAATGGGCTAAGCGGCATCTCAAAGCGCATGAAATGACGAGTGAAATGCACTATTAGACTTCTATGGTACGGCGAACAGAGACCCGATTAGATCATTTTACATTAAGGTTAATATAAGAATTCAGGGAAATTCTATCACATTTGTTCCATTTACGTCGCTCCTATTTCAGATAGCGTATTGGGCTAAGCGGCATCTTAAAGCGCGTGGAATGGCGAGTAAAATGTACTATTACACTTCTAGGGTAGGGCAAACGGAGGCCCGATTAGATCATTTTATATTATGGTTAATTTAAGAATTCACCGAAATTCTATCACATTTGTTCAATTTACGTCGCTCCTATTTCAGATAGCGTATTGGGCTAAGCGGCATCTCAAAGCCCATGAAATGGCGATTAAAATGCACTATTAAACTTCTAGGGTAAGGCAAACAGATACCCGATTAGATCATTTTATATTACGGTTAATATAAGAATTCAGCGTAATTCTATCACATTTGTTCAACTTCCGTCGCTCCTATTTCAGATAGCGTACAGGGCTAGGCGGCATCTTAAAGCGCGTGGAAGGGCGAGTAAAATGCACTACTAAACTTCTAGGGTAGGGCAAACAGAGACCCGATTAGATCATTTTATATTATGGTTAATTTAAGAATTCAGCAAAATTCTATCACATTTGTTCAATTTACGTCGCTCCTATTTCAGATAGCGTACTGGGCTAGGCGGCATCTTAAAGCGCGTGGAAGGGTGAGTAAAATGCACTACAAATCTTCCATGATAGGGCAATCAGAGACCCGATTAGATCATTTTATATTTTGTTTTATATAAGATTTCAGGGAAATTCTATCACATTTGTTCAATTTACGTCGCTCCTATTGCAGATAGCATATTGGGCTAAGCGGCACCTCAAAGCGCATGAAATGGCGAGTGAAATGCAATATTAAACTTCTAGGGTAGGGCAAACAGAGACCCGATTAGATCATTTTATATTATGGTCAATTTAAGAATTCAGCATAATTCTTTCTCATTTCTTTTATTTACGTCGCTCCTATTTCAGATAGCTTATTGGGCTTAGCGGCATCTCAAAGCGCATGTAGTGACGAGTGAAATGCACTATTAAACTTCTAGGGTAGGGCAAACAGAGACCCGATTAGCTCATTTTATATTATGGTTAATTTAAGAATTCAGCGAAATTCGATTACATTTGTTCAATTTACGTCGCTCCTATTTCAGATAGCGTATTGGGCTAAGCGGCATCTCAAAGCGCATGAAATGGCGAGTAAAATGCACTATTGAACTTCTATGATAGGGCAATCAGAGACCTGATTAGATCATTTTATATTTTGGTTAATATAAGAATTCAGCGAAATTGTATCACTTTTGTTTAATTCACGTCGCTCCTATTTCAGATAGCGTAATGGGCTAAGCGGCATCTCAATGCGCATGAAATGACGAGTGAAATGCACTATTAGACTTCTATGGTAGGGCGAACAGAGACCCGATTAGATCATTTTACATTAAGGTTCATATAAGAATTCAGGGAAATTCTATCACATTTGTTCAACTTACGTCGCTCCTATTTCAGATAGCGCACTCGGCTAGGCGGTATCTTAAAGCGCGTGGAATGGCGAGTAAAATGCACTACTAAACTACTATGATAGAGCAATCAGAGACCCGATTAGGTCATTTTATATTTTGGTTAATATAAGAATTCAGCGAAATTCTATCACATTTGTTCAATTTACGTCGCTCCTATTAAAGATAGCGTATTGGGCTAAGCGGCATCTGAAAGCGCATGAAATGGCGAGTAAAATGCACTATTAAACTTCTAGGGTAGGGCAAACAGAGACCCGATTAGATCATTTTATATTATGATTAATTTAAGAAGTCAGCAAAATTCTATCACATTTGTTCAATTTACGTCGTTCCTATTTCAGATATCGTACTGGACTAGGCGGCATCTTAAAGCGCGTGGAAAGGCGAGTGAAATGCACTATTAAACTTCTATGATAGGGTAATCAGAGACCCGATTAGATCATTTTATATTTTGTTTAATATAACATTTCAGGGAAATTCTGTCACATTTGTTCAATTTACGTCGCTCCTATTTCAGATAGCTTATTGGGCTTAGCGGCATCTGAAAGCGCATGAAGTGGCGAGTAAAATGCACTATTAAACTTCTAGGGTAGGGCAAACAAAGAACCGATTAAATCATGTTATATTATTGTTAATTTAAGAATTCAGCGAAATTCTATCACATTTGTTCAATTTACGTCGCTACTATTTCAGATAGCGTATTGGGCTAAGCGGCATCTCAAAGCGCATGAAATGGTGAGTATAATGCACTATTAAACTTCTAGAATAAGGCAAACAGAGACCCGATTAGATCATTTTATATTACGGTTAATATAAGAATTCAGCGTAATTCTATCACATTTGTTCAACTTACGTCGCTCCTATTTCAGATAGCGCACTCGGCTAGGCGGTATCTTAAAGCGCGTGGAATGGCGAGTAAAATGCACTACTAAACTACTATGATAGAGCAATCAGAGACCCGATTAGGTCATTTTATATTTTGGTTAATATAAGAATTCAGCGAAATTCTATCACATTTGTTCAATTTACGTCGCTCCTATTAAAGATAGCGTATTGGGCTAAGCGGCATCTGAAAGCGCATGAAATGGCGAGTAAAATGCACTATTAAACTTCTAGGGTAGGGCAAACAGAGACCCGATTAGATCATTTTATATTATGATTAATTTAAGAAGTCAGCAAAATTCTATCACATTTGTTCAATTTACGTCGTTCCTATTTCAGATATCGTACTGGGCTAGGCGGCATCTTAAAGCGCGTGGAAAGGCGAGTAAAATGCACTATTAAACTTCTATGATAGGGCAATCAGAGACCCGATTAGATCATTTTATATTTTGTTTAATATAACATTTCAGGGAAATTCTGTCACATTTGTTCAATTTACGTCGCTCCTATTTCAGATAGCTTATTGGGCTTAGCGGCATCTGAAAGCGCATGAAGTGGCGAGTAAAATGCACTATTAAACTTCTAGGGTAGGGCAAACAAAGACCCGATTAAATCATGTTATATTATGGTTAATTTAAGAATTCAGCAAAATTCTATCACATTTGTTCAATTTACGTCGCTCCTATTTCAGATAGCGTACTTGGCTAGGCGGCATCTTAAAGCGCGTGGAAGGGTGAGTAAAATGCACTACTAATCTTCCATGATAGGGCAATCAGAGACCCGATTAGATCATTTTATATTTTGTTTTATATAAGATTTCAGGGAAATTCTATCACAGTTGTTCAATTTACGTCGCCCCTATTTCAGATAGCATATTGGGCTAAGCGGCACCTCAAAGCGCATCAAATGGCGAGTGAAATGCAATATTAAACTTCTAGGGTAGGGCAAACAGAGACCCGATTAGATCATTTTATATTATGGTCAATTTAAGAATTCAGCATAATTCTTTCTCATTTCTTCAATTTACGTCGCTCCTATTTCAGATAGCGTATTGGGCTTAGCGGCATCTCAGAGCGCATAAAATGGCGAGTAAAATGCACTATTAAACTTCAATGGTAGGGCAAACAGAGACCCGATTAGATCATTTTATATTATGGTTAATTTAAGAATTCAGAAAAATTCTATCACATTTGTTCAATTTACGTCGTTCCTATTTCAGATAGCGTATTGGGCTATGCGACATCTCAAAGCGCATGAAATGACGAGTAAAATGCACTATTAAACTTCTAGGGTAGGGCAAACAGAGACCCGATTAGATCATTTTATATTACGGTTAATATAAGAATTTAGCGTAATTCTATCACATTTGTTCAATTTACGCCGTTCCTATGCCAGACGGCTTACTAGGCTAGGCGGCATCTTAAAGCGCGTGGAATGGCGAGTAAAATGAACTATAAAACTTCTATGATAGGGCAATCAGAGACCCGATTAGATCATTTTATATTTTGGTTAATATAAGAATTCAGCCAAATTCTATCACATTTGTTCAATTTACGTCGCTCCTATTTCAGATAGCGTACTGGGCTAGGCGGCATCTTAAAGCGCGTGGAATGGCGAGTACAATGCACTATTAAACTTCTATGATAGGGCAATCAGAGACCCGATTAGATCATTTGATATTTTGTTTAATAAAAGAATTCAGCGAAATTCTATCACATTTGTTCAACTTACGTCGCTGCTATTTCAGATAGCGTATTGGGCTAAGCGGCATCTTAAAGCGCGTGGAATGGCGAGTAAAATGCACTACTAAACTACTATGATATGGCAATCAGAGACCCGATTAGGTCATTTTATATTTTGGTTAATATAAGAATTCAGCGAAATTCTATCACATTTGTTCAATTTACGTCGCTCCTAATACAGATAGCTTATTGTGCTTAGCGGCATCTCAAAGCGCATGAAGTGACGAGAGAAATGCACTATTAAACTTCTAGGGGTGGACGAAGAAAGACCCGATTAGATCATTTTACATTATGGTTAATATAAGGATTCAGGGAAATTCTATCACATTTGTTCAATTTACGTCGCTCCTATTTCAGATAGCGTATTGGGCTAAGCGGCATCTCAAAGCGCATGAAATAGCGAATAAAATGAGCTATTAAACTTCTAGGCTAGGGCGAACAGAGACCCGATTAGATCATTTTACATTATGGTTAATAAAAGAATTCAGCGAAATTCTATCACATTTGTTCAACTTACGTCGCTCCTATTGCAGATAGCGTATTGGGCTAAGTGGCATCTCAAAGCGCATGAAATGGCGAGTAAAATGCACTATTAAACTTCTATGATAGGGCAATCAGAGACCCGATTAGATCATTTGATATTTTGTGTAATAAAAGAATTCAGCGAAATTCTATCACATTTGTTCAACTTACGTCGCTGATATTTCAGATAGCGTATTGGGCTATGCGGCATCGCAAAGCGCAAGAAATGGCGAGTAAAATGCACTCTTAAACTTCTATGATAGGGCAATCAGAGACCCGATTAGATCATTTTACATTTTGTTTAATATAAGATTTCAGGGACATTCTATCACATTTGTTTAATTTACGTCGCTGCTATTTCAGATAGCGTATTGGGCTAAGCGGCATCTCAAAGCGCATGAAATGGCGAATAAAATGCACTATTAAACTTCTAGGCGAGGGCGAACAGAGACCCGATTAGATCATTTTACATTTTGGTTAATAAAAGAATTCAGCGAAATTCTATCACAATTGCTCAATTTACGTCGCTCCTATTACAGATAGCTTATTGTGCTTAGCGGCATCTCAAAGCGCATGAAGTGACGAGTGAAATGCAATATTAAACTTCTAGGGTGAGGCAAACAGAGACCCGATTAGATCATTTTATATTATGGTTAAATTAAGAATTCAGCCAAATTCTATCACATTTGTTCAAATTACGTCGCTCCTATTTCAGATAGCGTACTGGGCTAGGCGGAATCTTAAAGCGCGTGGATTGGCGAGTAAAATGCACTATTAAACTTCTATGATAGGGCAATCAGAGACCCGATTAGATCATTTTATATTTTGGTTAATATAAGAATTCAGCGAAAATCTATCACATTTGTTCAATTTACGTCTCTCCTATTTCAGATAGCGTATTGGGCTAAGCGCCATCTCAAAGCGCATGAAATGGCGAGTAAAATGCACTATTAAACTTCTAGGGTGGGGCAAACAGAGACCCGATTAGATCATTTTATATTATGGTTAATTTAAGAATTCAGCCAAATTCTATCACATTTGTTCAATTTACGTCGCTCCTAGTTCAGAGAGCGTACTGGGCTAGGCGGAATCTTAAAGCGCGTGGATTGGCGAGTAAAATGCACTATTAAACTTCTATGATATGGCAATCAGAGACCCGATAAGATCATTTTATATTATGGTTAATTTAAGAATTCAGCGAAACTGTATCATGTTTGTTCAATTTACGTCGCTCCTATTTCAGATAGCGTATTGGGCTAAGCGGCATCTCTAATCGCATGAGATGGCGAGTAAAATGCACTATTAAACTTCTAGGGTAAGGCAAACAGAGACCCGATTAGATCATTTTATATTATGGTTAATTTAAGAATTCAGCCAAATTCTATCACATTTGTTCAATTTACGTCTCTCCTATTTCAGATAGCGTATTGGGCTAAGCGCCATCTCAAAGCGCATGAAGTGACGAGTGAAATGCAATATTAAACTTCTAGGGTGAGGCAACCAGAGACCCGATTAGATCATTTTATATTATGGTTAAATTAAGAATTCAGCCAAATTCTATCACATTTGTTCAACTTACGTCGGTCCTATTTCAGATAGCGTACTGGGCTCGGCGGCATCTTAAAGCGCGTGGAATGGCGAGTAAAATGCACTACTGAACTGCTACGATAGGGCACTCAGAGTCCGGTTTAGATCATTTTATATTTTGTTTAATATAAGATTTCAGGGAAATTCTATCACATTTGTTCAATTTACGTCTCTCCTATTTCAGATAGCGTATTGGGCCAAGCGGCATCTCAAATCGCATGAAATGGCGAGTCAAATGCACTATTAAACTTCTAGGGTAAGGCAAACAGAGACCCGATTAGTTCATTTTATATTATGGTTAAATTAAGAATTCAGCCAAATTCTATCACATTTGTTGAATTTACGTCGCTCCTATTTCAGATAGCGTACTGGGCTAGGCGGAATCTTAAAGCGCGTGGATTGGCGAGTAAAATGCACTATTAAACTTCTATGATAGGGCAATCAGAGACCCGATTAGATCATTTTATATTTTGGTTAATATAAGAATTCAGCGAAAATCTATCACAACTGTTCTATTTACGTCGCTCCTATTTCAGATAGCGTATTGGGCTAAGCGGCATCTCAAAGCGCATGAAATGGCGAGTGAAATGCACTATTACACTTCTAGGGTAGGGCGAACAGAGACCCGATTAGATCATTTTACATTAAGGTTAATATAAGTATTCAGGGAAATTCTACCACATTTGTTCAATTTACGTCGCTCCTATTTCAGATAGCGTATTGGGCTAAGCGGCATCTCAAAGCCCATGAAATGGCGAGTAAAATGCACTGTTAAACTTCTAGGGTAGGGCAAACAGAGACCCGATTAGATCATTTCATATTTTGGTTAATATAAGAATTCAGAAAAATTCTATCACACTTGGTCAATTTACGTCGCTCCTATTTCAGATAGCGTATTGGGCTAAGCGGCATCTCAACGCGCATGAAATGGCGAGTAAAATGCACTGTTAAACTTCTAGGGAAGGGCAAACGGAGACCCGATTAGATCATATCATATTATGGTTTATTTAAGAATTCAGAAAAATTCTATCACATTTGTTCAATTTACGTCGCTCCTATTTCAGATAGCGTACTGGGCTAGGCGGAATCTTAAAGCGCGTGGATTGGCGAGTAAAATGCACTATTAAACTTCTATGATATGGCAATCAGAAACCCGATTAGATCATTTTATATTTTGGTTAATATAAGAATTCAGGGAAATTCTATCACATTTGTTCAATTTACGTCGCTCCTATTTCAGATAGCGTATTGGTCTAAGCGGCATCTCAAAGCGCATGAAATGGCGAGTGAAATGCACTATTACACTTCTAGGGTATGGCGAACAGAGACCCGATTAGATCATTTTACATTAAGGTTAATATAAGTATTCAGGGAAATTCTATCACATTTGTTCAATTTACGTCGCTCCTATTTCAGATAGCGTATTGGGCTAAGCGGCATCTCAAAGCCCATGAAATGGCGAGTAAAATGCACTGTTAAACTTCTAGGGTAGGGCAAACAGAGACCCGATTAGATCATTTCATATTTTGGTTAATATAAGAATTCAGAAAAATTCTATCACATTTGTTCAATTTACGTCGCTCCTATCTCAGATAGCGTATTGGGCTCAGCGGCATCTCAACGCGCATGAAATGGCGAGTAAAATGCACTGTTAAACTTCTAGGGTAGGGCAAACGGAGACCCGATTAGATCATTTGATATTATGGTTTATTTAAGAATTCAGAAAAATTCTATCACAATTGTTCTATTTACGTCGCTCCTATTTCAGATAGCGTATTGGGCTAAGCGGCATCTCAAAGCGCATGAAATGGCGAGTAAAATGCACTATTAAACTTCTAGGGTAAGGTAAACAGAGACCCGATTAGATCATTTTATATTACGGTTAATATAAGATCTCAGCGTAATTCTATCACATTTGTTCAACTTACGTCGCTCCTATTTCAGATAGCGTACTGGGCTAGGCGGCATCATCAAGCGCGTGGAAGGGCGAGTAAAATGCACTACTAAACTTCTATGATAGGGAATCAGAGTCCCGATTAGATCATTTTATATTTTGGTTAATATAAGAATTCAGCGAAATTCTATCACATTTGTTCAATTTACGTCGCTCCTATTTCAGATAGCTATTTGGGCTAAGAGTCATCTCAAAGCGCATGAAATGACGAGTGAAATGCACTATTAAACTTCTAGGATAAGGCAAACAGAGACCCGATTAGATCATTTTATATTACGGTTAATATAAGAATTCAGCGTAATTCTATCACATTTGTTCAATTTACGTCGCTGATATGTCAGATATCGTATTGGGCTAAGCGGCATCTCAAAGCGCAAGAAATGGCGAGTAAAATGCACTATTAAACTTCTAGGGTAGGGCAAACAGAGACCCGATAAGATCATTTTATATTATGGTTAATTTAAGAATTCAGCGAAACTCTATCATATTTGTTCAATTTACGTCGCTCCTATTTCAGATAGCGTATTGGGCTAAGCGGCATATCAATGCGCATGAAATGGCGAGTAAAATGCACTGTTAAACATCTAGGGTAGGGCAAACAGAGACCCGATTAGATCATTTCATGTTATGGTTTATTTAAGAATTCAGAAAAATTCTATCACATTTGTTCAATTTACGTCGCTCCTATTTCAGATAGCGTATTGGGCTAAGCTGCATCTCAAAGCGCAAGAAATGGCGATTAAAATGCGCTGTTAAACTTCTAGGGTAGGGCAAACGGAGACCCGATTAGATCATTTTATATTATGGTTAATTTAAGAATTCAGCCAAATTCTGTCACATTTGTTCAACTTACGTCTCTCCTATTTCAGATAGCGTACTGGGCTAGGCGGAATCTTAAAGCGCGTGGATTGGCGAGTAAAATGCACTATTAAACTTCTATGATAGGGCAATCAGAGACCCGATTAGATCATTTTATATTTTGGTTAATATGGGAATTCAGCGAAATTCTATCACAATTGTTCTATTTACGTCGCTCCTATTTCAGATAGCGTATTGGGCTAAGCGGCATCTCAAAGGGCATGAAATGGCGAGTGAAATGCACTATTAAACTTCTAGGGTAGGGCGAACAGAGACCCGATTAGATCATTTTACATTAAGGTTAATATAAGTATTCAGGGAAATTCTATCACATTTGTTCAATTTACGTCGCTCCTATTTCAGATAGCGTATTGGGCTAAGCGGCATCTCAAAGCGCATGAAATGGCGAGTAAAATGCACTGTTAAACTTCTAGGGTAGGGCAAACAGAGACCCGATTAGATCGTTTTATATTATGGTTAATTTAAGAATTCAGCCAAATTCTATCACATTTGTTCAATTTACGTCGCTCCTATTGCAGATAGCGTATTGGGCTAAGCGGCATCTCAAAGCGCATGAAATGACGAGTGAAATGCACTAGTAATCTTCTAGGGTAGGGCGAACAGAGACCCGATTAGATCATTTTATATTACGGTTAATATAAGAATTCAGCGTAATTCTATCACATTTGTTCAACATACGTCGCTCCTATTTCAGATAGTGTACTGGGCTAGGCGGCATCTTAAAGCACGTGGAAGGGCGAGTAAAATGCACTACTAAACTTCTATGATAGGGCAATCAGAGTCCCGTTTAGATCATTTTATATTTTGTTTAATATAAGATTTCAGGGAAATTCTGTCACATTTGTTCAATTTACGTCGCTCCTATTTCAGATAGCGTAGTGGGCTAAGCGGCATCTCAAAGCGCATGAAATGGCGAGTAAAATGCACTATTAAACTTATAGGGTAGGGCAAACAGAGACCCGCTTAGATCATATTATATTATGGTTAATTTAAGAATTCAGGGAAACTCTATCACATTCGTTCAATTTACGTCGCTCCTATTTCAGATAGCGTATTGGGCTAAGCTGCATCTCAAAGCGCATGAAATGGCGATTAAAATGCGCTGTTGAACTTCTTGGGAAGGGCAAACGGAGACCCGATTAGATCATTTTATATTATGGTTAATTTATGAATTCAGCCAAATTCTATCACATTTGTTCAATTTATGTCGCTCCTATTTCAGATAGCGTACTGGGCTAGGCGGAATCGTGAAGCGCGTGGATTGGCGAGTAAAATGCACTATTAAACTTCTTTGATAAGGCAATCAGAGACCCGATTAGATCATTTTATATTTTGGTTAATATAAGAATTCAGCGAAATTCTATCACAATTGTTCTATTTACGTCGCTCCTATTTCAGATAGCGTATTGGGCTAAGCGGCATCTCAAAGCGCATGAAATAGCTAGTGAAATGCACTATTAAAACTTGTATGGTAGGGCGAACAGAGACCCGATTAGATCATTTTACATTAAGGTTAATATAAGTATACAGCGAGATTCTCTCACATTTGTTCAATTTACGTCGCTGATATTTCAGATAGCGTATTGGGCTAAGCGGCATCTCAAAGCGCGAGGAATGGCGAGTAAAATGCACTGTTAAACTTCTATGATAGGGCAATCAGAGACCCGATTAGATCACGTTATATTTTGGTTATTATAAGAATTCAGCGAAATTCTATCACATTTGTTCAACTTACGTCGCTTCTATTTCAGATAGCTTATTGGGCTAAGCGGCATCTCAAAGCGCATGAAATGGCGAGTGAAATGCACTATTAAACTTCCAGGGTATGGCGAACAAAGACCCGATTAGATTATTTTACATTAAGGTGTATATAAGAATTCAGGGAAATTCTATCACATTTGTTCAATTTACGTCGCTCCTATTTCAGATAGCGTATTGGGCTAAGCGCCATCTCAAAGCGCATGAAATGTCGAGCAAAGTGCACTATTAAACTTCTAGGGTAGGGCAAACAGAGACCCGATTAGATAATTTTATATTACGGTTAATATAATAATTGAGCGTAATTCTATCACATTTGTTAAACTTACGTCGCTCCTATTTCAGATAGCGTACTGGGCTAGGCGGCATCTCAAAGCGCATGAAATGACGAGTGAAATGCACTATTAAACATCTATGATAGGGCAAACAGAGACCCGATTAGATCATTTTATATTACGGTTAATATAAGAATTCAGCGTAATTCTATCACATTTGTTCAATTTACGTCGCTCCTATTTCAGATTGCGTACTGGGCTAGGCGGAATCTTAAAGCGCGTGGATTGGCGAGTAAAATGCACTATTAAACTTCTATGATATGGCAATCAGAGACCAGATAAGATCATTTTATATTATGGTTAATTTAAGAATTAAGCGAAACTCTATCATATTTGTTCAATTTACGTCGCTCCTATTTCAGATAGCGTATTGGGCTAAGCGGCATCTCAATGCGCATGAAATGGCGAGTAAAATGCACTATTAAACTTCTAGGATAAGGCAAACAGGGACCCGATTAGATCATTTTATATTACGGTTAATATAAGAATTCAGCGTAATTCTATCACATTTGTTCAACTTACGTCGCTCCTATTTCAGATAGCGTACTGGGCTAGGCGGCATCTTAAAGCGCGTGGAATGGCGAGTAAAATGCACTACTAAACTTCTATGATAGGGCAATCAGGGTCCCGTTTAGATCATTTTATATTTTGTTTAATATAAGATTTCAGGGAAATTCTATCACATTTGTTCAATTTACGTCACTCCTATTTCAGACAGCGTATTGGGCTAAGCGGCATCTCAAATCGCATGAAATGGCGAGTCAAATGCACTATTAAACTTCTAGGGTAAGGCAAACAGAGACCCGATTAGATCATTTTATATTATGGTTAAATTAAGAATTCAGCCAAATTCTATCACATTTGTTCAATTTACGTCGCTCCTATTTCAGATAGCGTACTGGGCTAGGCGGAATCTTAAAGCGCGTGGATTGGCGAGTAAAATGCACTATTAAACTTCTATGATAGGGCAATCAGAGACCCGATTAGATCATTTTATATTTTGGTTAATATAAGAATTCAGCGAAAATCTATCACAACTGTTCTATTTACGTCGCTCCTATTTCAGATAGCGTATTGGGCTAAGCGGCATCTCAAAGCGCATGAAATGGCAAGTGAAATGCACTGTTAAACTTCTAGGGTAGGGCAAACAGAGACCCGATTAGATCATTTCATATTTTGGTTAATATAAGAATTCAGAAAAATTCTATCACATTTGTTCAATTTACGTCGCTCCTATTTCAGATAGCGTATTGGGCTAAGCGGCATCTCAACGCGCATGAAATGGCGAGTAAAATGCACTGTTAAACTTCTAGGGAAGGGCAAACGGAGACCCGATTAGATCATTTCATATTATGGTTTATTTAAGAATTCAGAAAAATTCTATCACATTTGTTCAATTTACGTTGCTCCTATTTCAGATAACGTATTGGCCTAAGCGGCATCTCTAATCGCTTGAGATGGCGAGTAAAATGCACTATTAAACTTCTAGGGTAAGGCAAACAGAGACCCGATTAGATCGTTTTATATTATGGTTAATTTAAGAATTCAGCCAAATTCTATCACATTTGTTCAATTTACGTCTCTCCTATTTCAGATAGCGTATTGGGCTAAGCGCCATGTCAAAGCGCATGAAATGGCGAGTAAAATGCACTATTAAACTTCTAGGGTAGGGCAAACAGAGACCCGATTAGATCATTTTATATTATGGTTAATTTAAGAATTCAGCCAAATTCTATCACATTTGTTCAATTTACGTCGCTCCTAGTTCAGAGAGCGTACTGGGCTAGGCGGAATCTTAAAGCGCGTGGATTGGCGAGTAAAATGCACTATTAAACTTCTATGATATGGCAATCAGAGACCCGATAAGAACATTTTATATTATGGTTAATTTAAGAATTCAGCGAAACTGTATCATATTTGTTCAATTTACGTCGCTCCTATTTCAGATAGCGTATTGGGCTAAGCGGCATCTCAAAGCGCATGAAATGGCGAGTGAAATGCACTATTACACTTCTAGGGTAGGGCGAACAGAGACCCGATTAGATCATTTTACATTAAGGTTGATATAAGTATTCAGGGAAATTCTATCACATTTGTTCAATTTACGTCGCTCCTATTTCAGATAGCGTATTGGGCTAAGCGGCATCTCAAAGCGCATGAAATGGCGAGTAAAATGCACTGCTAAACTTGTAGGGTAGGGCAAACAGAGATCCGATTAGATCATTTTATATTACGGTTAATATAAGAATTCAGCGTAATTCTATCACATTTGTTCAACTTACGTCGCTCCTATATCAGATAGCGTACTGGGCTCGGCGGCATCTTAAAGCGCAAGAAATGGCGAGTAAAATGCACTATTAAACTTCTAGGGAAGGGCAAACGGAGACCCGATTAGATCATTTCATATTATGGTTTATTTAAGAATTCAGAAAAATTCTATCACATTTGTTCAATTTACGTCGCTCCTATTTCAGATAGCGTATTGGCCTAAGCGGCATCTCTAATCGCATGAGATGGCGAGTAAAATGCACTATTAAACTTCTAGGGTAAGGCAAACAGAGACCCGATTAGATCATTTTATATTATGGTTAATTTAAGAATTCAGCCAAATTCTATCGCATTTGTTCAATTTACGTCGCTCCTATTTCAGATAGCGTATTGGGCTAAGCGCCATCTCAAAGCGCATGAAATGGCGAGTAAAATGCACTATTAAACTTCTAGGATAAGGCAAACAGGGACCCGATTAGATCATTTTATATTACGGTTAATATAAGAATTCAGCGTAATTCTATCACATTTGTTCAACTTACGTCGCTCCTATTTCAGATAGCGTACTGGGCTAGGTGGCATCTTAAAGCGCGTGGAATGGCGAGTAAAATGCACTACTAAACTTCTATGATAGGGCAATCAGAGTCCCGTTTAGATCATTTTATATTTTGTTTAATATAAGATTTCAGGGAAATTCTATCACATTTGTTCAATGTACGTCACTCCTATTTCAGACAGCGTATTGGGCTAAGCGGCATCTCAAATCGCATGAAATGGCGAGTCAAATGCACTATTAAACTTCTAGGGTGAGGCAAACAGAGACCCGATTAGATCATTTTATATTATGGTTAAATTAAGAATTCAGCCAAATTCTATCACATTTGTTCAAATTACGTCGCTCCTATTTCAGATAGCGTACTGGGCTAGGCGGAATCTTAAAGCGCGTGGATTGGCGAGTAAAATGCACTATTAAACTTCTATAATAGGGCAATCAGAGACCCGATTAGATCATTTTATATTTTGGTTAATATAAGAATTCAGCGAAAATCTATCACATTTGTTCAATTTACGTCTCTCCTATTTCAGATAGCGTATTGGGCTAAGCGCCATCTCAAAGCGCATGAAATGGCGAGTAAAATGCACTATTAAACTTCTAGGGTGGGGCAAACAGAGGCCCGATTCGATCATTTTATATTATGGTTAATTTAAGAATTCAGCCAAATTCTATCACATTTGTTCAATTTACGTCGCTCCTAGTTCAGAGAGCGTACTGGGCTAGGCGGAATCTTAAAGCGCGTGGATTGGCGAGTAAAATGCACTATTAAACTTCTATGATATGGCAATCAGAGACCCGATAAGATCATTTTATATTATGGTTAATTTAAGAATTCAGCGAAACTGTATCATATTTGTTCAATTTACGTCGCTCCTATTTCAGATAGCGTATTGGGCTAAGCGGCATCTCTAATCGCATGAGATGGCGAGTAAAATGCACTATTAAACTTCTAGGGTAAGGCAAACAGAGACCCGATTAGATCATTTTATATTATGGTTAATTTAAGAATTCAGCCAAATTCTATCACATTTGTTCAATTTACGTCTCTCCTATTTCAGATAGCGTATTGGGCTAAGCGCCATCTCAAAGCGCATGAAATGGCGAGTAAAATGCACTATTAAACTTCTAGGGTAGGGCAAACAGAGACCCGATTAGATCATTTTATATTATGGTTACTTTAAGAATTCAGCCAAATTCTATCACATTTGTTCAATTTACGTCGCTCCTAGTTCAGAGAGCGTACTGGGCTAGGCGGAATCTTAAAGGGCGTGGAATGGCGAGTAAAATGCACTATTAAACTTCTATGATATGGCAATCAGAGACCTGATAAGATCATTTTATATTATGGTTAATTTAAGAATTCAGCGTAATTCTATCACATTTGTTCAACTTACGTCGCTCCTATTTCAGATAGCGTACTGGGCTCGGCGGCATCTTAAAGCGCGTGGAATGGCGAGTAAAATGCACTACTGAACTTCTACGATAGGGCAATCAGAGTCCGGTTTAGATCATTTTATATTTTGTTTAATATAAGATTTCAGGGAAATTCTATCACATTTGTTCAATTTACGTCTCTCCTATTTCAGATAGCGTATTGGGCCAAGCGGCATCTCAAATCGCATGAAATGGCGAGTCAAATGCACTATTAAACTTCTAGGGTAAGGCAAACAGAGACCCGATTAGTTCATTTTATATTATGGTTAAATTAAGAATTCAGCCAAATTCTATCACATTTGTTGAATTTACGTCGCTCCTATTTCAGATAGCGTACTGGGCTAGGCGGAATCTTAAAGCGCGTGGATTGGCGAGTAAAATGCACTATTAAACTTCTATGATAGGGCAATCAGAGACCCGATTAGATCATTTTATATTTTGGTTAATATAAGAATTCAGCGAAAATCTATCCCAACTGTTCTATTTACGTCGCTCCTATTTCAGATAGCGTATTGGGCTAAGCGGCATCTCAAAGCGCATGAAATGGCGAGTGAAATGCACTATTACACTTCTAGGGTAGGGCGAACAGAGACCCGATTAGATCATTTTACATTAAGGTTAATATAAGTATTCAGGGAAATTCTACCACATTTGTTCAATTTACGTCGCTCCTATTTCAGATAGCGTATTGGGCTAAGCGGCATCTCAAAGCCCATGAAATGGCGAGTAAAATGCACTGTTAAACTTCTAGGGTAGGGCAAACAGAGACCCGATTAGATCATTTCATATTTTGGTTAATATAAGAATTCAGAAAAATTCTATCACACTTGGTCAATTTACGTCGCTCCTATTTCAGATAGCGTATTGGGCTAAGCGGCATCTCAACGCGCATGAAATGGCGAGTAAAATGCACTGTTAAACTTCTAGGGAAGGGCAAACGGAGACCCGATTAGATCATATCATATTATGGTTTATTTAAGAATTCAGAAAAATTCTATCACATTTGTTCAATTTACGTCGCTCCTATTTCAGATAGCGTATTGGGCTAAGCGGCATCTCAAAGCGCATGAAATGGCGAGTAATATGCACTATTAAACTTCTAGGGTAGGGCAAACAGAGACCCGATTACATCATTTTATATTACGGTTAATATAAGAATTCAGCGTAATTCTATCACATTTGTTCAACTTACGTCGCTCCTATTTCAGATAGCGTACTGGGCTAGGCGGCATCTTAAAGCGCGTGGAAGGGCGAGTAAAATGCACTACTAAACTTATAGGGTAGGGCAAACAGAGACCCGATTAGATCATATTATGTTATGGTTAATTTTAGAATTCAGCAAAATTCTTTCACATTTGTTCAATTTACATCGCTCCTCTTTCAGATATCGTATTGGGCTAAGCGGCAACTCAAAGCGCATGAAATGACGAGTGAAATGCAGTATTAAACTTCTAGGGTAGGGCGAACAGAGACCCGATTAGATCATTTTACATTAAGGTGTATATAAGAATTCAGGGAAATTCTATCACATTTGTTCAATTTACGTCGCTCCTATTTCAGATTGCGTATTGGGCTAACCGGCATCTGAAAGCGCATGAAATGGCGAGTAAAATGCACTATTAAACTTCTAGGGTAAGGCAAACAGAGACCCGATTAGATCATTTTATATTACGGTTAATATAAGAATTCAGCGTAATTCTATCACATTTGTTCAACTTACGTCGCTCCTATTTCAGATAACGTACTGGGCTAGGCGGCATCTTAAAGCGCGTGGAAGGGCGAGTAAAATGCACTACTAAACTTCTATGATAGGGAATCAGAGTCCCGATTAGATCATTTTATATTTTGGTTAATATAAGAATTCAGCGTAATTCTATCACATTTGTTCAACTTACGTCGCTTCTACTTCAGATAGCGTACTGGGCGCGGCGGCATCTTAAAGCGCAAGAAATGGCGAGTAAAATGCACTATTAAACTTCTAGGGTAGGGCAAACAGAGACCCGATTAGATGATTTTATATTATGGTTAATTTAAGAATTCAGCCACATTCTATCACATTTGTTCAATTTACGTCGCTCCTATTTCAGATAGCGTATTGGGCTAAGCGGCATCTCAAAGCGCATGAAATGGCGAGTAAAATGCACTATTAAACTTCTATGGTAGGGCAACCAGAGACCCGATTAGATCATTTTATATTATCGTTAATTTAAAAATGCAGCGTAATTCTATCACATTTTTTCAATTTACGTCGTTCCTATTTCAGCTAGCGTACTGGGCTAGGCGGGATCTTAAAACGCGAGGAATGGCGAGTAAAATGCACTGTTAAACTTCTATGATAGGGCAATCAGAGACACGATTAGATCACTTTATATTTTGGTTATTATAAGAATTCAGCGAAATTCTATCACATTTGTTCAATTTACGTCGCTCCTATTTCAGATTGCGTACTGGGCTAGGCGGCATCTTAAAGCGCGTGGAATGGCGAGTAAAATGCACTATTAAACTTCTATGATAGGGCTATCAGAGACCCGATTAGATCATTTTATATTTTGGTTAATATAAGAATTCAGCGAAATTCTATCACATTCGTTCAATTTACGTCGCTCCTATTTCAGATAGCGTATTGGGCTAAACGCCATCTCAAAGCGCATGAAATGGCGAGTAAAATGCACTATTAAACTTCTAGGGTAGGGCAAACAGAGACCCTATTAGATCATTTTATATTATGGTTAATTTAAGAATTCAGCCAAATTCTATCACATTTGTTCAGTTTACGTCGCTCCTATTTTAGATAGCGTACTGGGCTAGGCGGAATCTTAAAGCGCGTGGATTGGCGAGTAAAATGCACTATTAAACTTCTATGATAGGGCAATCAGAGACCCGATTAGATCATTTTATATTTTGGTTAATATAAGAATTCAGCGAAAATCTATCACAACTGTTCTATTTACGTCGCTCCTATTTCAGATAGCGTATTGGGCTAAGCGGCAACTCAAAGCGCATGCAATGACGAGTGAAATGCAGTATTAAACTTCTAGGGTAGGGCGAACAGAGGCCCGATTAGATCATTTTACATTAAGGTTAATATAAGTATTCAGGGAAATTCTATCACATTTGTTCAATTTACGTCGCTCCTATTTCAGATAGCGTATTGGGCTAAGCGGCATCTCAAAGCCCATGAAATGGCGAGTACAATGCACTGTTAAACTTCTAGGGTAGGGCAAACAGAGACCCGATTAGATCATTTCATATTTTGGTTAATATAAGAATTCAGAAAAATTCTATCACATTTGTTCAATTTACGTCGCTCCTATTTCAGATAGCGTATTGGGCTAAGCGGCACCTCAACGCGCATGAAATGGTGAGTAAAATGCACTGTTAAACTTCTAGGGAAGGGCAAACGGAGACCCGATTAGATCATTTCATATTATGGTTTATTTAAGAATTCAGAAAAATTCTATCACATTTGTTCAATTTACGTCGCTCCTATTTCAGATAGCGTATTGGGCTAAGCGGCATCTCTAATCGCCTGAAATGGCGAGTAAAATGCACTATTAAACTTCTAGGATAAGGCAAACAGAGACCCGATTAGATCATTTTATATTATGGTTAATTTAAGAATTCAGCCAAATTCTTTCACATTTGTTCAATTTACGTCGCTCCTATTTCAGATAGCGTATTGGGCTAAGCGCCATCTCAAAGCGCATGAAATGGCGAGTAAAATGCACTATTAAACTTCTAGGGTAGGGCAAACAGAGACCCGATTAGATCATTTTATATTATGTTTAATTTAAGAATTCAGCCAAATTCTATCACATTTGTTCAGTTTACGTCGCTCCTATTTCAGATAGCGTACTGGGCTAGGCGGCATCTTAAAGCGCGTGTAAGGGCGAGTAAAATGCATTACTAAACTTATAGGGTAGGGCAAACAGAGACCCGATTAGATCATATTATATTATGGTTAATTTAAGAATTCAGCGAAAATCTATCACAACTGTTCTATTTACGTCGCTCCTATTTCAGATAGCGTATTTGGCTAAGCGGCAACTCAAAGCGCATGCAATGACGAGTGAAATGCAGTATTAAACTTCTAGGGTAGGGCGAACAGAGACCCGATTAGATCATTTTACATTAAGGTTAATATAAGAATTCAGCGAAATTCTATCACATTTGTTCAAGTTACGTCGCTCCTCTTTCAGGTAGCGTATTGCGCTAAGGGGCATCTCAAAGCGCATGAAATGGCGAGTAAAATGCACTGCTAAACTTGTAGGGTAGGGCAAACAGAGACCCGATTAGATCATTTTATATTATGGTTAATTTAAGATGTCAGCAAAATGCTGTCACATTTGTTCAATTTACGTCGCTCCAATTTCAGATAGCGTACTGGGCTGGGCAGCATCTTAAAGCGCGTGGAATGGCGAGCAAAATGCACTATTAAACTTCTATGATAGGGCAATCAGAGACCCGACTAGATCATTTTATATTTTGGTTAATATAAGAATTCAGCGAAATTCTATCACAATTGTTCAATTTACGTCGCTCCTATTTCAGATTGCGTATTGGGCTAAGCGGCATCTCAAAGCGCATGAAATGACGAGTGAAATGCACTATTAAACATCTATGATAGGGTAAACAGAGACCCGATTAGATCATTTTATATTATGGTTAATTTAAGAATTCAGCGAAATTCTCTCACATTTGTTCAATTTACGTCGCTCGTATTTCAGATAGCGTATTGGGCTAAGCGGCATCTCAAAGCGCATGAAATGGCGAGTAAAATGCACTATTAAACTTCTAGGGTAGGGCAAACAGAGACCCGATTAGATCATTTTATATTATGGTTAATTTAAGAATTCAGCGTAATTCTATCACATTTGTTCAATTTACGTTGCTCCTATTTCAGATAGCGTATTGGTCTAAGCGGCACCTCAAAGCGCATGAAATGACGAGTGAAATGCACTATTAAACTTCTAGGGTTGGGCGAACAAAGACCCGATTAGATCATTTTACATTAAGATTATTATAAGAATTCTGCGAAATTCTATCACATTTGTTCAATGTACGTCGCTCCTATTGCAGATAGCGTATTGGACTAAGCGGGATCTCAAAGCGCATGAAATGGCGAGTAAAATGCACTATTAAACTTCTAGGGTAGGGCAAACAGAGACCCGATTAGATCATTTTATATTAAGGTTAATATAAGAATTCAGCGATATTCTATGACATTTGTTCAATTTACGTCGCTCCTATTGCAGATAGCGTATTGGGCTAAGCGGCATTTCAAAGCGCATGAAATGGCGAGTAAAATGCACTATTAAACTTCTAGGGTAGGGCAAACAGAGACCCGATTAGATCATTTTATATTATGGTTAATTTAAGAATTCAGCGAAATCCTATCACGTTTGTTCAATTTACGTCGCCCCTATTTCAGGTAGCGTATTCGGCTAAGCGGCATCTCAAAGCGCATGAAATGACGAATAAAATGCACTATTATGCGTCTACGCTAGGGCGAACAGAGACCCGATTAGATCATTTAACATTATGGTAAATAAAAGAATTCATCGAAATTCTATCACATTTGTTCAATTTACGTCGCTCCTGTTTCAGATAGCGTATTGGGCTAAGCGGCTTCTCAAAGCGCATGGAATGGCGAGTAAAATGCACTATTAAACTTCTAGGGTAGGGCAATCAGAGACCCGATTAGATCATTTTATATTATGGTTAATTTAAGAATGCAGCAAAATTCTATCACATTTGTTCAATTTACGTCGTTCCTATTTCAGATAGCATACTGGGCTAGGCGGCATCTTAAAGCGCGTGGAATGGCGAGTAAAATGCACTATTAAACTTCTATGATAGGGCAATCAGAGACCCGATTAGATCATTTTATATTTTGGTTAATATAAGGATTCAGCGTAATTCTATCACATTTGTTCAATTTACGTCGCTCCTATTTCAGATAGCATATTGTGCTAAGCGGCATCTCAAAGCGCATGAAATGACGAGTGAAATGCACTATTAAACTTCTAGGGTAGGGCGAACAAAGACCCGATTAGATCATGTTACATTAAGGTTAATATAAGAATTCAGCAAAATTCTATTACATTTTTTCAATTTACGTCGTTCCTATTTCAGCTATCGTACTGGGCTAGGCGGCATCTTAAAACGCGAAGAATGGCGAGTAAAATGCACTACTAAACTTCTATGATAGGGCAATCAGAGACCCGATTAGATCATTTTATATTTTGGTTAATATAAGAATTCAGCGAAATTCTATCACATTTGTTCAATTTACGTCGCTCCTATTTCAGATAGCGTATTGTGCTAAGCGGCATCTCAAAGCGCATGAAATGACGAGTGAAAGGCAATATTAAACTTCCAGGGTTGGGCGAACAGAGACCCGAATAGATCATTTTACATTAAGGTTAATATAAGAATTCAGGGAAATTCTATCACATTTGTTCAATTTACGTCGCTCCTATTTCAGATAGCGTATTGGGCTAAGCGGCATCTCAAAGCGCATGAAATGGCGAGTAAAATGCACTATTAAACTTCTAGGGTAGGGCAATCAGAGACCCGATTAGATCATTTTATATTTTGGATAATATAAGAATTCAGCGAAATTCTATCACATTTGTTCAATTTACGTCGCTCCTATTTCAGATAGCGTATTGTGCTAAGCGGCATCTCAAAGCGCATGAAATGACGAGTGAAAGGCAATATTAAACTTCTAGGGTAGGGCGAACAGAGACCCGAATAGATCATTTTACATTAAGGTTAATATAAGAATTCAGGGAAATTCTATCACATTTGTTCAATTTACGTCGCTCGTATTTCAGATAGCGTATTGGGCTAAGCGGCATCTCAAAGCGCATGAAATGGCGAGTAAAATGCACTATTAAACTTCTAGGGTAGGGCAAACAGAGACCCGATTAGATCATTTTATATTATGGTTAATTTAAGAATTCAGC
>CAKAJE020001857.1:0-37050 GCA_916610135.2 Macropis europaea
GAACCGATTCGGTCATATCTTATATTATGATTAATATAAGATTTCAGCGTAATTCTATCATATTTGTTCAATTTATGTCGCTCCTATTTCAGATAGCGTATTCGGCTAGGCGGCACCTTAAAGCGCATGAAATGACGATTAAAATGCACTACTAAACTTCAGTGATACGGTAATCAGAGACCCGATTAGATCGTCGTATATTATTGTTAATTTAAGAATTCGTCGTAACTCTATCACATTTGTTTAATTTACGTAGCTCTAATTTCTGATCGCGTATTGGGATAGGCTGCACCTTAAAGCACATGAAATGACGAGTAAAATGCAATACTAAGCTTCTAGGATAGGGCAATCAGAGACCCGATCAGGTCATCTTGTATTATGATTAATATGAGGATGCAGTGTAATTCTATCACATTTGTTCAATTTGTGTCGCTCCTATTTCAGATAGCGTAGTGGGCTAGGCGGCACCTTAAAGCGCATGAAATGACGAGTAACATGCACCATTAAACTTCTATGATAGGGCAATCAGAGACCCGAATAGATCGTATTATATTACGGTTATTGTAAGAATTCTGCGTAATTTTATCACATTTGTTCAATTTATGTCGCTCCTATTTCAGATAGCGTGTTAGGCTAGGCGGCACCTTAAAGCGCATGAAATGGCGAGTAAAATGCAGTATTAAACTTCTGTGGTAGGCCAATAAGAGCCCCGAATAGATCGTATAATATTACGGTTAATATAAGAACTCTGCGTAATTCTATCACGTTCGTTCAATTTACGTAGCTGCAATTTCAGATAGCGTATTTGGCTAGGCGGCATCTTAAAGCGCATGCAATGACGAGTAAGATGCACTACCAAACTTCTAGGATAGGACTAACATAGACCCGATTAGGTCAGCTTATATTATGGTTAATATAAGAATCCAGCGAAATTTTATCACATTTGTTCAATTTACGTCGCCCCTATTTCAGATAGCGTATTGGGCTAGGTGGCATCTTAAAGCGCATGAAATGGCGAGTAAAATGCACTATTAAACTTCTATGATAGGGCAATCAGAGATCCCATTAGGTCATCTTATATTATGATTAATATAAGAATTCAGCGTAATTCTATCACATTTGTTCAATTTACGTCGCACCTATTTCAGATAGCGCATTGGGATAGGCTGCACCTTAAGGCGCATGGAATGATGAGTAAAATGTACTATTAAACTTCTATGATAGGGCAATCATAGACCAGATTAGATCATTTTATATTTTGGATAATATAAGAATTCTGCGTAATTCTATCACATTTGTTCAATGTACGACGCTCCTATTTCAGATAGCGTACTGTGCGAGACGGCATCTTAAAGCGCATGAAATGACGAGTAAAATGCTCTAATTAACTTCTCGGATAGGGCAATCAGAGTCCCGATTAGTACATCTTATATTATGATTGATATAAGAATTCGGCGTAATTCTATCACATTTGTTCAATTTATGTCGCTCCTGTTTCAGATAGCGTATTGGACTAGGCGGCATCTTAAAGCGCATGAAATGACGAGTAAAATGCACTGCTAAACTTCACGGACAGGGCAATCAGAGACCCGATTAGGTCGCCTTATATTATGATTAATATAACAATTCTGCGTAATTCTATCACATTTGGTCAATTTACGTCGCTCCTATTTCAGATAGTATATTGGGCTAGGCGGCACCTTAAAGCGCGTGGAATAGAGAGTAAAATGCACTAGTAATCTTCCATGATAGGGCAATCAGAGATCCAAGTAGATCATATTATATTATGGTTAATATAAGAATTCTGCGTAATTCTATCACATTTGTTCAATTTACGTCGCTCCTATTTCAGATAGCGTGTTGGGCTAGGCGGCATCTTAACGCGCGTGGAATGACGAGTAAAATGCACAGCTAAACTTCTCGGATAGGGCAATCAGAGATCCGATTAGGTTATTTTAAATTATGGTTAACATAAGAATTCTGCGTAATTCTATCACATTTGTACAATTTACGTCGCACCTATTTCAGATAGCGTATTGGGCTAAGCGGCACCTTAAAGCGCATGGAATGACGAGTAAAATGCAGTACTAAACTTCTTTGATAGGGCAATCAGAGACCCGATGATAACATTTTATATTATGGTTAATATAAGAATTCAGCGAGATTCTATCACATTTGTTCAATTTACGCCGCTCCTATTTCAAATAGTGTATTGGGCGTGGCGGCATCTTAAAGCGCATGAAATGACGAGTAAGATGCACTACTAACCTTCCACGATAGGGCAATCAGAGACCCAAATAGATCATATTATATTATGGTTAATATAAGAATTCAGCGAAATTCTATCACATTTTTTCAATATACGTCGCTCCTATTTCAGATAGCGTATTGGGTTAGGCGGCATCTTAAAGCGCGTGGAATGGCGAGTAAAATGCACTACGAACCTTCTATGATAGGGCAAGCAGAGACCCGATTAGATCAGTTTATATTATTGTTAATATAAGAATTCTGCGTACTTCTATCACATTTGTCAATTTATGTCGCTCCTATTTCAGATAGCGTATTGGGTTAGTGGCACCTTAAAGCGCATGAAATGACGAGTAAAATGCACTATTAAACTTCTATGATAGGGCAATCAGAGACCCGAATAGATCGTATTATATTATGGTTAATATAAGAATTCTGCGTACTTCTATCACGCTTGTTCAACTTACGTAGCTCCAATTTCAGATAGCGTATTGGGCTAGGCGGCACCTTAAAGCGCATGAAATGGCGAGTAAAATGAACTATTAAACTTCTAGGGTAGGGCAAACAGAGACCCGATTGCATCATTTTATATTTTGTTTAATATAAGAATTCAGCGAAATTCTATCACATTTGTTCAACTTTCGCCGCTCCTATTTCAGATAGCGTATTGGGCTAAGCGGCTTCTCAAAGCGCATGAAATGGCGAGTAAATTGCACTATTAATCTTCTAGGGTAGGGCAAACAGAGACCCGATTGCATCATTTTATATTTTGTTTAATATAAGAATTAAGCGAAATTCTATCACATTTGTTCAACTTGCGCCGCTCCTATTTCAGATAGCGTATTGGGCTAATCGGCATCTCAAAGCGCATGAAATGGCGAGTAAAATGCACTATTAAACTTCTAGGGTAGGGCGAACAGAGAGCCGATTAGATCATTTTACATTATGGATAATATAAGAGTTCAGCGAAATTCTATCACATTTGTTCAATTTACGCCGCTCCTATTTCAGATAGCGTATTGGGCTAAGCGGCATCTCCAACTGCATGAAATGGTGAGTAAATTGCACTATTAAACTTCTAGGGTACGGCCAACAGAGACCCGATGAGTTCATTTTATATTACGGTTAATATAAGAATGCAGCGTAATTCTATCATATTTGTTCAATTTACGTCGCTCCCATTTCAGATAGCGTATTGGGCTAAGCGGCATCTCAAAGCGCATGAAATGGCGAGTAAAATGCACTATCGAACTTCTAGAGTAAGGCAAACAGAGACCCGATGAGATCATTTTATATTACGGTTAATATAAGAATGCAGCGAGATTCTATCACATTCGTTCAATTTACGTCGCTCCTACTTCAGATAGCGTATTGGGCTAAGCGGCATCTCAAAGCGCATGAAATCGCGAGTAAAATGCACTATTAAGCTTCTAGGGTAGGGCAACCAGAGTCGCGATTAGATCATTTTATATTATGGTTAATTTAAGAATTCACCGAAATTCTATCACATTCGTTCAATTTACGTCGCTCCTATTTCAGATAGCGTATTGGGCTAAGCGGCATACCAAAGCGCATGAAATGGCGAGTAAAATGCACTATTAAACTTCTGGGGTAAGGCAAACAGAGACCAGATTAGATCATTTTATATTACGGTTAACATAAGAATTCAGCGTAATTCTATCACATTTGTTCAATTGATGTCACTCCTATTTCAGATCGCCTACTGGGCTGGGCGGCATCCTAAAGCGTGTGGAATGTCTAGTGAAATGCAGTGTTAAGCTTCTAGGGTGGGGCGAACAGAGGCGCGATTATATAATTTTACATTATGGTTAATATAAGAATTCAGTGAAATCCTATCACATTTGTTCAATTTACGTCGCTCCTATTTCATATAGCGTATTGGGCTAAGCGGCATCTCAAAGCGCATGAAGTGGCGAGTAACTTGCACTATTAAACTTCTAGGGTAGGGCAAACAGAGACCCGATTAGATCATTTTATATTTTGATTAATATAAGAATTCAGCGAAATTCTACCACATTAGTTCAATTTACGCCGCACCTATTTCAGATAGCGTATTGGGCTAAGCGGCATCTCAAAGCGCATGAAATGGCCAGTAAATTGCACTATTAAACTTCTAGGGTAGGGCAAACAGAGACCCGATTAGATCATTTTATATTATGGTTAATTTAAGAATTCAGCGATATTCTATCACATTTGTTCAATTTACGTCGCTCCCATTTCAGATTGCGTATTGGCCTAAGCGGCATCGCAAAGCGCATGGAATGGCGAGTAAAATGCACTATCAACCTTCTAGGGTAAGGCAAACAGAGACCAGATTAGATCATTTTATATTACGGTTAACATAAGAATTCAGCGTAATTCTATCACATTTGTTCAATTGACGTCGCTCCTATTTCAGATAGCGTATTGGGCTAAGCGGCATCTCAAAGCGCATGAAATGGCGAGTATAATACACTATTAAACTTCTAGCGTAGAGCAACCAGAGACCCGATTAGATCATTTTATATTATGGTTAATATAAGAATGCAGCGAGATTCTATCACATTTGTTCAATTGATGTCGCTCCTATTTCAGATCGCCTATTGGGCTGGGCGGCATCCTAAAGCGTGTGGAATGTCGAGTGAAATGCAGTGTTAAACTTCTAGGGTGGGGCGAACAGAGGCCCGATTATATAATTTTACATTATGATTAATATAATAATTCAGTGAAATCCTATCACATTTGTTCAATTTACGTCGCTCCTATTTCATATAGCGTATTGGGCTAAGCGGCATCTCAAAGCGCATGAAGTGGCGAGTAAATTGCACTATTAAACTTCTAGGGTAGGGCAAACAGAGACCCGATTAGATCATTTTATATTTTGATTAATTTAAGAATTCAGCGAAATTCTATCACATTTGTTCAATTTACGTCGCTCCTATTTCAGATAGCGTATTGGGCTAAGCGGCTTCTCAAAGCGCATGAAATGGCGAGTAAATTGCACTATTAATCTTCTAGGGTAGGGCAAGCAGAGACCCGATTGCATCATTTTATATTTTGTTTAATATAAGAATTCAGCGAAATTCTATCACATTTGTTCAATTTACGCCGCTCCTATTTCAGATAGCGTATTGGGCTAAGCGGCATCTCCAACTGCATGAAATGGCGAGTAAATTGCACTATTAAACTTCTAGGGTACGGCAAACAGAGACCCGATTATATCATTTTATATTACGGTTAATTTAAGAATTCCGCGAAATTCTATCACATTCGTTCAATTTACGTCGCTCCTATTTCAGATAGCGTATTGGGCTAAGCGGCATCCCAAAGTGCACGAAATGGCGAGTAAAATGCACTATTAAACTTCTGGGGTAAGGCAAACAGAGACCAGATTAGATCATTTTATATTACGGTTAACATAAGAATTCAGCGAAATTCTATCACATTTGTTCAATTGATGTCGCTCCTATTTCAGATCGCCTACTGGGCTGGGCCGCATCCTAAAGCGTGTGGAATGTCGAGTGAAATGCAGTATTAAACTTCTAGGGTGGGGCGAACAGGGACCCGATTATATAATTTTACATTATGTTTAATATAAGAATTCAGCGAAATTTTATCACATTTGTTCAATTTACGTCGCTCCCATTTCAGATAGCGTATTGGGCTAAGCGGCATCTCAAAGCGCATGAAATGGCGAGTAAAATGCACTATCGAACTTCTATGACAGGGCAATCAGAGACCCGAATAGATCGTATTATATTATGGTTAATATAAGAATTCTGCGTAATTCTATCACGTTTGTTCAATTTACGTAGCTCCAATTTCAGATAGCGTCTTGGGCTAAGCGGCATCTCAAAGCGCATGAAATGGCGAGTAAAATGAACTGTTAAACTTCTAGGGTAGGGCTAACAGAGACCCGATGAGATCATTTTATATTACGGTTAATATAAGAATGCAGCGTAATTCTATCATATTTGTTCAATTTACGTCGCTTCCATTTCAGATAGCGTCTTGGGCTAAGCGGCATCTCAAAGCGCATGAAATGGCGAGTAAAATGCACTATTAAACTTCTAGGGTAGGGCAAACAGAGACCCGATTAGATCATTTTATATTATGGTTAATTTAAGAATTCAGCGAAATTCTATCACATTTGTTCAATTGATGTCGCTCCTATTTCAGATCGCATGCTGGGTTGGGCGGCATCCTAAAGCGTGTGGAATGTCGAGTGAAATGCAGTATTAAACTTCTAGGGTGGGGCGAACAGAGACCCGATTAGATCATTTTATATTACGGTTAATATAAGAATTCAGCGAAATTCTATCACATTTATTCAATTTACGTCGCTCCTATTTCAGATAGCGTATTGGGCTAAGCGGCCTCTCAAAGCGCATGAAATGGCGAGTAAAATGCACTATTAAACTTCTAGGGTAGGGCAACCAGAGACCCGATTAGATCATTTTATATTATGGTTAATTTAAGAATTCAGCGAAATTCTATCACATTTGTTCAATTGATGTCGCTCCGATTTCAGATCGCCTACTGGGTTGGGCGGCATCCTAAAGCGTGTGGAATGTCGAGTGAAATGCAGTATTAAACTTCTAGGGCGGGGCGAACAGAGACCCGATTATATAATTTTACATTATGGTTAATATAAGAATTCAGCGAAATTTTATCACATTTGTTCAATTTACGTCGCTCCCATTTCAGATAGCGTATTGGGCTAAGCGGCATCTCAAAGCGCATGAAATGGCGAGTAAAATGCACTATCGAACTTCTAGGGTAAGGCAAACAGAGACCCGATGAGATCATTTTATATTACGGTTAATATAAGAATGCAGCGTAATTCTATCATATTTGTTCAATTTACGTCGCTTCCATTTCAGATAGCGTATTGGGCTAAGCGGCATCTCAAGGCGCATGAAATGGCGAGTAAAATGCACTATTAAACTTCTAGCGTAGGGCAAACAGAGACCCGATTAGGTCATTTTATATTATGGTTAATTTAAGAATTCAGCGAAATTCTATCACATTTGTTCAATTTACGTCGCTCCTATTTCAGATAGCGTCTTGGGCTAAGCGGCATCTCAAAGCGCATGAAATGGCGAGTAAAATGAACTGTTAAACTTCTAGGGTAGGGCTAACAGAGACCCGTTTAGATCATTTTATATTATGGTTAATTTAAGAATTCCGCGAAATTCTATCACATTTGTTCAATTTACGTCGCTCCTATCTCAGATAGCGTATTGGGCTAAGCGGCATCTCAAAGCGCATGAAATGGCGAGTAAAATGCACTATCGAACTTCTAGGGTAAGGCAAACATAGACCCGATGAGATCATTTTATATTACGGTTAATATAAGAATGCAGCGACATTCTATCACATTTGTTCAATTTACGTCGCTCCTATTTCAGATAGCGTATTGGGCTAAGCGGCATCTCAAAGCGCATGAAATGGCGAGTAAAATGCACTATTAAACTTCTAGCGTAGGGCAACCAGAGACCCGATTAGATCATTTTATATTATGGTTAATTTAAGAATTCAGCGAAATTCTATCACATTTATTCAATTTACGTCGCTCCTATTTCAGATAGCGTATTGGGCTAAGCGGTCTCTCAAAGCGCATGAAATGGCGAGTAAAATGCACTATTAAACTTCTATGACAGGGCAATCAGAGACCCGAATAGATCGTATTATATTATGGTTAATATAAGAATTCTGCGTAATTCTATCACGTTTGTTCAATTTACGTAGCTCCAATTTCAGATAGCGCATTGGACTAGGCGGCATCTTAAAGCGCATGAAATGTCGAGTAAAATGCACTATTAAACTTCTGGGGTAAGGCAAACAGAGATCAGATTAGATCATTTTATATTATGGTTAATTTAATAATTCAGCGAAATTCTTTCACATTTGTTCAATTTACGACGCTCCTATTTCAGATAGCGTATTGGACTAGGCGGCATCTTGAAGCGCGTTGAATGGCGAGTGAAATGCACTATTAATGTTCTGTGATAGGGCAATCAGAGACCCGATTAGATCATTTTATATTTTGTTTAATATAAGAATTCAGCAAAATTCTATCACATTTGTTCAATTTACGTCGCTCCTATTTCAGATAGCGTATTGGACTAAGCGGCATCTCAAAGCGCATGAAATGGCGAGTAAAATGCACTATTAAACTTCTGGGGTAAGGCGAACAGAGATCAGATTAGATCATTTTATATTATGGTTAATTTAAGAATTCAGCGAAATTCTATCACATTTGTTCAATTTATGTCGCTCTAATTTCAGATAGCGTACTGGGCTAGGCGGCATCTCAAAGCGCATGAAATGGCGAGTAAAATGCACTATTAAACTTCTGGGGTAAGGCAAACAGAGATCAGATTAGATCATTTTATATTATGGTTAATTTAAGAATTCAGCGACATTCTATCACATTTGTTCAATTTACGTCGCTCCTATTTCAGATAGCGTATTGGCCTAAGCGGCATCTCAAAGCGCATGAGATGGCGAGTAAAATGCACTATTATACTTCTGGGGTAGGGCAAACAGAGACCCGATTAGATCATTTCATATTGTGGTTAATATAAGAATTCAGCGTAATTCTATCACATTTGTTCAATTTACGTGGCTCCAATTTCAGATAGCGTATTGGGCTAAGCGGCATCTCAAAGCGCATAAAATGACGATTGAAATGCACTATTAAACTCCTAGGGTAAGGAAAACAGAGACCCGATTAGATCATTTCATATTTTGGTTAATATAAGAATTCAGCGAAATTCTATCGCATTTGTTCAATTTACGTCGCTCCTATTTCAGATAGCGTATTGGACTAGGAGGCATCTCAAAGCGCATGAAATGGCGAGTGAAATGCACTATTAAACTTCTAGGGTAAGGCAAACAGAGCCCCGATTAGATCATTTTATATTATGGTTAATTTAAGAATTCAGCGTAATTCTATCACATTTGTTCAATTTACGTCGCTCCTATTTCAGATAGCGTATTGGGCTAAGCGGCATCTCAAAGCGCATGAAATGGTGAATAAAATGCACCATGAAACTTCTAGGGTAAGGCAAACAGAGACCCGATTAGATCATTTTATATTACCGTTAATATAAGAATTCAGCGAAATTCTATCACATTTGATCAATTTATTTCGCTCCTGTTTCAGATAGCTTATTGGACTACGCGGCATCTCAAAGCGCATGAAATGACGAGTGAAATGCACTATTAAACTTCTTCGGTAAGGCAAAGAGAGATCTGATTAGATTATTTCATATTGCGGTTAATATAAGAATTCAGCGTAATTCTATCACATTTGGTCAATTTACGTCGCTCCTATTTCAGATAGCGTATTGGGCTAAGCGGCATCTCAAAGCGCATGAAATGGTGAATAAAATGCACTATCAAACTTCTAGGGTAAGGCAAACAGAGACCCGATTAGATTATTTTATATTACGGTTAATATAAGAATTCAGCGTAATTCTATCACATTTGTTCAATTTACGTCGCTCCTATTGCAGATAGCGTATTGGCCTAAGCGGCATCTCAAAGCGCATGAGATGGCGAGTAAAATGCACTATTATACTTCTAGGGTAGGGCAAACAGAGACCCGATTAGATCATTTTATATTATGGTTAATTTAAGAATTCCGCGAAATTCTATCACATTTGTTCAATTTACGTCGCTCCTATCTCAGATAGCGTATTGGGCTAAGCGGCATCTTAAAGAGCGTGGAATGGCGAGTAAAATGCGCTGTTAAACTTCTAGGGTAGGGCAACCAGAGACCCTATTAGATCATTTAATATTATGGTTAATTTAAGAATTCAGCGTAATTCTATCACATTTGTTCAATTTACGTGGCTCCTATTTCGGATAGCGTATTGGGCTAAGCGGCATCTCAAAGCGCATGAAATGGCGAGTAAAATGCGCTATTAAACTTCCAGGGTAGGGCAAACAGAGACCCAATTAGATCATTTTATATTATGGTTAATATAAGAACGCAGTGTAATTCTATCACATTTCTTCAATTTACGTCGCTAATATTTCACATAGCGTATTGGGCTATGCGGCACCTCAAAGCGCATGAAATGGCGAGTAAAATGCACTATTAAACTTCTAGGGTAGGGCAAACAGAGACCCGATTAGATCATTTTACATTATGGTTAATATAAGAATTCAGCGAAATTCTATCACATTTGTTCAATTTACGTCGCTCCTATTTCAGATAGCGTATTGGGCTAAGCGGCATCTTAAAGCGCGTGGAATGGCGAGTAAGATGCACCATTAAGCTTCTATGATAAGGCAAACAGAGACCCGATTAGATCATTTTATATTACGGTTAATATAAGCATTCAGCATAATTCTATCACATTTGTACAATCTACGTCGCTCCTAATTCAGATAGCGTATTGGGCTAAGCGACACTTTAAAGCGCGTGGAATGGCGAATATAATGCGCTATTAAACTTCTAGGGTAGGGCAATCGGAGTCCCGATTAGATCATTTTATATTTGGTTTAATATAAGAATTCAGCGAAATTCTATCACATTTGTTCAATTTACGTCGCTCCTATTTCAGATACCGTATTGGGATAAGCGGCATCTCAAAGCGCATGAAATGGCGAGTAAAATGCACTATCAAACTTCTAGGGTAAGGCAAACAGAGACCTGTTTAGATCATTTTACATTATGGTTAATATAAGAACGCAGTGTAATTCCATCACATTTCTTCAATTTACGTCGCTAATATTTCACATAGCGTACTGGGCTAGGCGGCATCTTAAAGCGCGTGAAATGGCGCGTAAAATGCACTATTAAACTTCAATGAAAGGGCAATCAGATACCCGATTATATCATTTTATATTTCGTTTAATATAAGAATTCAGCGAAATTCTATCACATTTGTTCAATTTACGTCGCTCCTATTTCAGATAGCGTACTGGGCTAGGTGACATCTTAAAGCGCGTGGAATGGCGAGTAAAATGCACTATTAAACTTCTATGATAGGACAATCGGAGTCCCGATTAGATCATTTTATATTTGGTTTAATATAAGAATTCAGCGAAATTCTATCACATTTGTTCAATTTACGTCGCTCCTAATTCAGATACCGTATTGGGATAAGCGGCATCTCAAAGTGCATGAAATGGCGAGTAAAATGCACTATTAATCTTCTTGGGTAAGGCAAACACAGACCCGATTAGCTCATTTTATATTACGGTTAACGTAAGAATTCAGCGAAATTATATCACATTTGTTCAACTTACGTCGCTCCTGTTTCAGATAGCGTATTAGGCTAAGCGGCATCTCAAAGCGCATGAAATGGCGAATAAAATGCACTATTAAACTTGTAGGGTAGGGCAAACAGAGACCCGATTAGATCATTTTATATTACGGTTAATATAAGAATTCAGCATAATTCTGTCACTTTCCTTCAATTTACGTAGCTCCTATTTCAGATAGCGTACTGGGCTGGGCGGCATCTTAAAACGCATGAAATGGCGAGTAAAATGCACTATTAAACTTCTAGGGTAGGGCAAACAGAGACCCGATTGGATCATTTTATATTATGGTTAATTTAAGAATTCAGCAAAATTCTATCACATTTGTTCAATTTACGTCGTTCCTATTTCAGATTGCGAACTGGGCTAGGCGGCATCTTAAAGCGCGTGGAATGCCGTGTAAAATGCACTATTAAACTTCTATGATAGGGCAATCAGAGACCCGATTAGATCATTTTACATTAAGGTTAATATAAGAATTTAGCGAAATTCTATCACATTTGTTCAATTTACGTCGCTCATATTTCAGAAAGCGTACTGGGCTGGACGGAATCTTAAAGAGCGTGGAAGGGCGAGTAAAATGCACTTCTAAACTTCTATGTTAGGGCAATCAGAGACCCGATTAGATCATTTTATATTTTGTTTAATATAAGATTTCAGAGAAATTCTATCACATTTGTTTAATTTACGTCGCTCCTATTTCAGATAGCGTACTGGGCTAGGCGGCAGCTTAAAGCGCGTGGAATGGCGAGCGAAATGCACAACTAAACTTCTATGATAGGGCAATCAGAGACCCGATTAGATCATTTTATATTTTGGTTAATATAAGAATTCAGCGAAATTCTATCACATTTGTTCAATTTACGTCGCTCATATGTCAGATAGCGTATTGGTCTATGCTGCATCTCAAAGGGCAAGAAATGGCGAGTAAAATGCACTATTAAACGTCTAGGGTAGGGCAAACAGAGACCCGATTAGATCATTTTATATTATGGTTAATTTAAGAATTTATCGAAATTCAATCACATTTGTTCAATTTACGTCGCTCCTGTTTCAGATAGCGTATTTGGTTAAGCGGCATCTCAAAGCGCATGAAATGGCGAGTAAAATGCACTATTAATCTTCTAGGGTAAGGCAAACAGAGTCCTGATTAGATCATTTTATATTACGGTTAATATAAGAATTTCGAGTAATTCTATCACATTTGTTCAACCTACGTCGCTCCTAGTTCAGATAGCATACTGCGCTAGTCGGCATCTCAAAGCGCGTGGAATGGCGAGTAAAATGCAATATTAAACTTCTATGATAGGGCAAACAGAGACCCGATTAGATCATTTTATATTATGGTTAATTTAGGAATTCAGCGAAATTGTATTACACTTGTTCAATTTACGTTGCTCCTATTTCCGATAGCGTGTTGGGCTAAGCAGCATCTCAAAGTGCATCAAATGGCAAGTAAAATGCACTATTAAACTTCTAGGGTAAGGCAAACAGAGACCCGATTAGATCATTTTATATTACGGTTAATATAAGAATTCAGCATAATTCTGTCACATTTGTTCAACTTACGTCGCTCCTATTTCAGATAGCGTACTGGGCGAGGCGGCATCTTAAAGCGCGTGGTAGGGCGAGTAAAATGCACTTCTAAACTTCTATGATAGGGCAATCAGAGACCCGATTAGATCATTTTATATTTTGTTTAATATAAGATTTCAGAGAAATTCTATCACTTTTGTTCAATTTACGTCGCTCCTACTTCAGATAGCGTATTGGGCTAAACGGCATCTCAAAGCGCATGAGAAGGCGAATAAAATGCACTATTAAACTTCTAGGCTAGGGCGAACAGAGCCCCGATTAGATCATTTTATATTATGGTTAATGTAAGAATACAGCGAAATTCTATCACATTTCTTCTATTTACGTCGCTCCTGTTTCAGATAGCGTATTGGGTTAGGCGGCATCTCAAAGCGCATGAAATGGCGAGTAAAATGCACTATTATACTTCTAGGGTAGGGCCAACAGGGACCCGATTAGATCATTTTATATCATGGTTAATTTAAGAATTCAGCGAAATTCTATCACATTCGTTCAATTTACGTCGCTCTTATTTCAGATAGCGTCCTGGGCTAGGCGGCAATTTAAAGCGCGTGGAATGGCGAGTAAAATGCACTATTAAACTTCTACGATAGGGCAAACAGAGACACGATTAGATCATTTTATATTATGGTTAATTTAGGAATTCAGCGAAATTCTATCACATTTGTTCAATTTACGTCGCTCCTATTTCAGATAGCGTATTGGGCTAAGCGGCATCTGAAATCGCATGAAATGGCGAGTAAAATGCACTATTAAACTTCTAGGGTAGGGCAAACGGAGACCCGATTATATCATTTGATATTACGGTTAATATAAGAATCCTGCAAAATTCTATCACATTTGTTCAATTTACGTCGCTCATATTTCAGATAGCCTATTGGGCTAAGCGGCATCTCAAAGCGCATGAAATGGCGAGTAAAATGCACTATTAATCTTCTAGGGTAAGGCAAACAGAGTCCCGATTAGATCATTTTTTATTACGGTTAATATAAGAATTCACCGTAATTCTATCACAATTGTTCAACTTACGTCGCTACTATTTCAGATAGCTTACTGGGCTAATCGGCATCTTAAAGCGCGTGGAATGGCGAATTTAATGCACTATTAAACTTCTAGGGTAAGGCAAACAAAGACCCGATTAGATCATTTTATATTATGGTTAATATAAGAATACAGCGAAATTCTATCACATTTCTTCAATTTACGTCGCTCCTGTTTCAGATAGCGTATTGGGCTAAGCGGCATCTCAAAGCGCGTGGAATGGCGTGTAAAATGCACCATTAAACTTCTATGATAGGGCAATCAGAGACCCGATTAGATCATTTTATATTTTGTTTAATATAAGAATTCAGCGAAATCCTATCACGTTTGTTCAATTTACGTCGCTCCTATTTCAGATATCGTATTGGGCGAAGCGGCATCTCAAAGCGCATGAAATGGCGAAAATAATGCACTATTAAACTTCTAGAGTAGGGCAAACAAAGACCCGATTAGATCATTTTACATTATGGTTAATATAAGAATTCAGCGTAATTCTATCACATTTGTTCAATTTACGTCGCTCCTTTTGCAGGTAGCGTATTGGGCTAAGCGGCATCTCAAAGCGCATGAAATTGCAAGTAAAATGCACTATGAAGCTTCTAGAGTAAGGCAAACAGAGACCCGATTAGATCATTTTATATTACTGTTAATATAAGAATGCAGCGTAATTCTATCACATTTGTTCAATTTACGTCGCTCCTATTTCAGATAACGTCCTGGGCTACGCGGCATCTTAAAGCGCGTGGAATGGCGAGTAAAATGCACTATTAAACTTCTATCATAGGGCAATCAGAGACCCGGCTACATCATTTTATGTTTTGTTTAATATAAGAATTCAGCGAAATTCTATCACGTTTGTTCAATTTACGTCGCTCATATTTCAGATAGCGTATTGGGCTAAGCGGCATCTCAAAGAGCAAGAAATGGCGAGTAAAATGCACTATTAAACTTCTATGATAGGGCAATCAGAGACCAGAATAGTGCATTTTATATTTTGTTTAATATAAGGATTCAGAGAAATTCTATCACATTTGTTCAATTTACGTCGCTCATATTTCAGAAAGTGTATTGTGCTAAGCGACATCTCAAAGCGCATGAAATGGCGAGTAAAATGCACTATTAAACTTCTATGATATGGCAATCAGAGACCCGATTAGATCATTTTATATTTTGGTTAATATAAGTATTTAGCGAAATTCTAGCACATTTGCTCAATTTACGTCGCTCCTATTTCAGATAGCGTATTCGGCTAAGCGGCATCTCAAAGCGCATGAAATGACGAGTGAAATGCATTATTAAACTTCTAGGGTAGGGCGAACAGGGACCCGATTAGATCATTTTACATTATGGTTAATATAAATATTCAGCGAAATTCTATCAGATTTGTTCAATTTACGTCGCTCCTATTTCAGATAGCGTATTGTGCTAAGCAGCATGTCAAAGCGCATGAAATGGCGAGTGAAATGCACTATTCAACTTCTAGGATAAGGCAAACAGAGACTCGATTAGATCATTTTATATTACGGTTAATATAAGAATGCAGCGTAATTCTATCACATTTGTTCAACTTACGTCGCTCCTATTTCAGATAGCGTACTGGGCTATGCGGCATCTTAAAGCGCGTGGAATGGCGAGTAAAATGCACTTATAAACTTCTATGATGGGGCAATCAGAACCCAATTAGATCATTGTATATTTTGTTTAATATAAGATTTCAGGGAAATTCTATCACATTTGTTCAATTTACGTCGCTCCTATTTCAGATAGCGTATTGGGCTGAGCGGCATCTCAAAGCGCATGAAATGACGAGTAAAATGCACTATTAAACTTCTAGGGTATGGCAAACAGAGACCCGATTAGATCATTTTACATTATGGTTAATTTAAGAATTCAGCGAAATTCTATCACATTTGATCAATTTACGTCGTTCCTATTTCAGATAGCGAACTGGGCTAGGCGGAATCTTAAAGCGCGTGGTATGGCGAGTAAAATCCACTATTAAACTTCTATGATAGGGCAATCAGAATCCCGATTAGATCATTTTATATTTTGGTTAATATAAGAATTCTGCGAAATACTATCACATTTGTTCAATTTACGTCGCTCCTATTTCGGATAGCTTATTGGGCTAAGCGGCATCACGATGCGCATGAAATGACGAGTGAAATGCACTATTAAACTTGTAGAGTAGGTCGAACAGAGACCCGATTAGATCATTTTATATTAAGGTTAATATAAGAATTCAGCGTAATTCTATCACATTTGTTCAACTTACGTCGCTCCTATTTCAGAAAGCGTACTGGGATAGGCGGCATTTTGAAGCGCGTGGAAATGCGAGTAAAACGCACTACAAACTTCTATGATATGGCAATCAGAGACTCGATTAGATCATTTTATATTTGGTTAATATAAGAATTCGGCGAAATTCTATCACATTTGTTCAATTTGCATCTCTCCTATTTCAGATAGCGTATTGGGCTAAGCGGCATCTCAAAGCGCATGACATGACGAGTAAAATGCACTATTAAACTTCTAGGGTAGGGCAAACAGAGACCCAATTAGATCATTTTATATTATGGTTAATTTAAGAATTCAGCGAAATTCTATCACATTTGTTCAATTTACGTCGCTCCTATTTCAGATAGCGTATTGGGCTAGGCGGCATCTTAAAGCGCGTGGAATGGCGAGTAAAATGCACTATTAAACTTCTATGATATGGCAATCAGAGACCCGATTAGATCATTTTATATTATGGTTCATATAAGAATTCAGCGAAATTCTATCACATTTGTTCAATTTACGTCGCTCCTACTTCAGATAGCGTATTGGGCTAATCGGCATCCTAAAGCGCGTGGAATGACGAGTGAAATGCACTATTAAACTGCAAGGATAGGGCGAACAGAGACCCGATTAGATCATTTCATATTTTGGTTAATATAAGAATTCAGCGAAATTCTATCACATTTGTTCAATTTACGTCGCTCCTATTTCAGATAGCGTACTGGGCTAAGCGGCATCATAAAGCGCATGACATGGTGTGTAAAATGCTCAATTAAACTTCTAGGGTAAGGCAAACAGAGCCCCGATTACATCATTTTATATTACGGTTAATATAATAATTCAGCGTACATCTATCACATTTGTTAAATTTACGTCGCTCCTATTTCAGATAGCGTATTGGGCTAAGCGGCATCTCAAAGCGCATGAAATGGCCAGTAAAATGCACTATTAAACTTCTAGGGTAGGGCGAACAGAGACCCGATTAGATCATTTTACATTTTGGTTAATATAAGAATTCAGCGAATTTCTATCACATTTGTTCAATTTACGTCGCTCCTATTTCAGATAGCGTACTGGGCTAAGCGACAGCTCAAAGCGCGTGGAACGGCGAGGAAAATGCACTATTACACTTCTATGATAGAGCAATCAGAGACCCGACTAGATCATTTTATATTTTGGTTAATACGAGAATTCAGCGAAATTCTATCACATTTGTTCAATTTACGGCGCTCCAATTTCAGATAGCGTATTGGGCTGAGCAGCATCTCAAAGCGCATGAAATGTCGAGTAAAATGCACTATTAAACTTCTAGGGTAGGGCAAACAGAGACCCGATTAGATCATTTTATATTATGGTTAATTTAAGAATTCAGCGAAATTCTAGCACATTTGTTCAATTTACGTCGCTCCTATTTCAGATAGCGTATTGGGCTAGGCGGCATGTTAAAGCGCGTGGAATAGCGAGTAAAATGCACTATTAAACTTCTGTGATAGGGCAATCAGAGACCCGATTAGATCATTTTATATTTTGGTTAATATAAGTGAGGTGTATGGTGTGCGTAATGGATAACTCCGATTTGCGTTACACGCTCAATTTATTTACAATTAATATAACAGAATAAGAACAGGTATTGTCTGCGTCGCACGGTCGTACACGTGGTGAGTCGCAAGAGGTTCTGCCTCGTGTTCTCGTATAGTGCCCGCGGCGCGCGGTCAGAAAACAACAGAAAAAACTCGTCGCGCAATCGGCAACCGTTGTCCGTTGCCGGTCTACGACGCGCCTGTGTTCGTACACTTTTAAAGACAGATAGACCGTAAGCATTTAAAGAAAAGAAACTAAGCGAGGGTAATATCTCGATCTTTCACGGCAGGGATGTGGTAGCAGTGCCGTAGCTGCTACATCACCCCCCTGCTAGTGATTTACCTAATCACGAAAATCCAGCTTGAAATCTGTCGAGAAATCGTACTCGCCTACCTGCGCGGGTGGTAAATTGTGGTGTTACAATATCGCGAGATACATTTGGTTCTGTGTCGGAATTATTACAATTTTTATGTGTTAAATGATCACTTACAATATACGCAGGTTTTAACCTCTCGATTGAAATTGTGACATGTTTTCCTTGACGGTCTATTAGAAAAGTTTTATGTCCGCGGCTAATGACACGATATGGTCCATCATAAGGTTGTTGTAGAATGCCTTTCGATGCGTCGTGTCGTACGAAAACATGCTCGGAACTGGCAAGGTCTTTGTACACGAAGGTCCGCCGTGACCCATGGTGAGAACCTGCGACTGGGCTCAGATCCTGGAAATGTTGTCGCAGTACCTTTACAAATGAAGTTGCGTCAGTGTCAGCTTCACCTGGACGCGGAGACAGGAATTCTCCAGGAAGTCGCAATGGTTCGCCGTACACCAACTCTGCCGTCGTTGCTTTTAAATCTTCCCTCCAGGCTGAACGAATACCCAGCAACGTGGTGGGAAGAATCTCTGTCCAACGTTGATTTTCATGGCAACGTATGGCTGCCTTTAACTGACGGTGGAACCTTTCCACCATCCCATTAGCCGCCGGGTGATATGCCGTAGTTCTTAGATGTCTGCTACCTGTTAACAAACTTAATTGTTTAAAAAGATTGGACTCAAATTGTCTACCTTGGTCCGTGGTGATCCTTAGCGGCGTTCCAAACCGAACAATCCACCCCTCGTAAAAGGCTCGAGCTACTGTGGCTGCTTCCTGGTCGCGGAGAGGTATTGCCTCAGGCCAGCGCGTAAAGCGATCCACGCAGGTAAGGCAATATCTGTATCCTTCGGAGACAGGTAGGATGACAATGTCCAAATGAACATGTTCGAACCTCGCCGATGGTCGCGAAAAAGAACCGAGGGGTGCTGATACGTGCCTGGTGATCTTGGAGCGTTGACATTGGATACAGTTCCGGGCCCATCTTCTGCAGTCTGTTTTGATCGATGGCCAAACGTACCATTGCGTGATCAGTTTGACAGTGGCGTTGATTCCTGGATGCGATATTTTGTGTAGTGCGTTGAATGCAGTTTGACGAAACGATTTTGTGAGGAAAGGGCGAACGGTGTCTGTAGATATGTCGCAGTAAGTTTGTTGTGTACTTCCCGGAATGGATATGCGTTTTAAATTCAAACCGGTGTTGCCTTGTAAGTACCTCAGTAATTCCTCGTCTTCTTCTTGCGATTTGGCCAGCATTTCAAAATCCAAAGTCTCTTCGATTTCGTCCACTCTTGACAACGCATCGGCGACAACGTTATCTCGACCTGCTACGTGGCGGATGTCCGTTGAGAATTCACTAATGAAGCTGAGATATCGAAATTGTCTTGGGGTGAATTTTTCTGGTTTCTGTTGGAAAGCGTAAATGATTGGTTTGTGGTCTGTGAAGATAGTGAAAGTTCTTCCCTCGATCATATGACGGAAATATTTGACTGCGAGGTAGATAGCGAGTAATTCTCTGTCGTATGTAGCGTATTTCTGTTCCGTTGAGCTGAGTTTTTTTGAAAAGAAACCCAGCGGTTCCCAATTATCACCGATGCGTTGTTGAAGCGCGGCGCCAACAGCAGAATTCGAGGCGTCGCATATGATGGCCAATGGTGCGTCGATTTCAGGGTGTGTTAGTAGAGTAGCCTCTACTAACGCCTTTTTAGAGTCTTCAAATGCTGCGGTGGCGTCTGGTGTCCAATTTACAGGTGCGCTGCCTTTTATATTGTCCGCCAGCATGTCGTTCAGAGGTGCATGTACCTGTGCGGCTTTAGGTATGAAACGTCTATAAAAATTTACCATACCTAAAAACTGCCGTAATTGTTTCGCTGTGGTCGGCCGTGGGTACTTTAAAATGGCCTCAACCTTTTCGGTGGATGCTCGGGTGCCTGATTCCGACACCAGGTAGCCTAAAAATTTTAACTCCGTCCTTCCGAAGATACATTTTGCAGTATTTATCACTATACCGTATTGTTTTAGCCGTTCAAAAACTATCTTGAGGTGTTGAAGGTGTTCCTCTTCGGATGTTGAAGCCACCAGTATGTCGTCAATGTATGCGAAACAAAAGTTCAAACCTCGCAACGCTTCATCGATAAAGCGCTGAAAGGTTTGAGCCGCGTTGCGTAACCCAAACGACATGAACGGAAATTCGAATAATCCGAAAGGAGTGGTAATAGCTGTCTTCGGAATATCTTCGGGTGCAACGGGGATTTGGTTGTAAGCTCGAACGAGATCAATGGGAGAAAAAATTTTCTTACCCCGCAAAGTTTGTGTAAAATCTTCAATATGCCTGACGGGATATCGGTCCGGCAAAGTCCTGGCGTTGAGAGCACGATAATCGCCACATGGTCTCCATTCGTCACTTCCTTTTTTGGGTACCATGTGCAAAGGTGACGACCAGCTACTCTCCGACGGTCGGGTTGTTCCTAATCGCGACATGGTTTCAAATTCCTTTTTGGCTGCCTGTAGCCTACCTGGTGCAAGACGCCGTGGTTTGCAGGTAACCGGTGGACCTGGTGCAGTACGAATGTGGTGCATCGTGCTGTGTTTTGGTTCGGAAGGTTTTCCTTCCGGTTTCGTAATTTCGGGAAATCGCTGGAGTAGAAAATGGTAAGCGGATTCCCCGAAGACTGTTTTGATGCTCGGGACGGCTTCGCGGGCAGGCATTCCTCGTGTCGAGAGAGACGTCACTTGATCTAAGAGACGGCGATTGCGAACGTCTACTATTAGTCCGAAGTGAGCGAGGAAATCGACCCCGATTATGGGCCTGGAGACGTCGGCGATTACGAATCTCCATGTGAAAACCCGACGTAACCCTAAATTGAGAGTTAAAGTCGTAGTCCCGTACGTTGCGATGGTGGTGCCATTCGCTGCGGAAAGCTCGTAGGATGATTTTTCGCGCCGTCCTCGGATCATTGCTCGTGGAAAAACACAGAGGTCGGCGCCTGTGTCGACCAAAAATTGCGTCTTCGTGTCGTGATCGATGACGAAGAGACGGCGTAAAGTCGGGCTGGGGTCGCTAGCCGTCGTTAACGACTGCCCGGAATGTTTCCCGCCTGGAAGGTGCACGGCTTAATGCAGTCCCTTGCGTCGGTACCGAAACTCCAGTGGTACCAGCAAATTCCATCCTTGCCATGTGTGCGCTTCCTCGATCGAGATCCAGAACGGCTCCGAGGACGTGAACGGGATCGAGGCTCCCTATCTCTCCGCGAGGTACGATCGCTCGTCATTTCTTGACGAAGCGCCGCTATTTCTTCTCGTAGCGACAGAGCGAGCTGCGACATTTTCAATTGCAATAAAGCCTCGAGGGACCTACCTGCGTCGATTTCCTGCGGCGCCGGGGGTGACGCTTCGGCAATTTGATGGCGATGAGGCCTGGTATCGGTGATAGCGTCCGCCAGCTCGGCCACTTTGTCCAGTTCCGTGTCCTTCTGCGTGGCTAAAATTACCTGCGTGCTCGTCGGTAACCTCCCTAGCCAAAGGGTTCGCAATAAGGCGTCGGATACTTGCGTCCCGGCTAGGCTGCGCAGATGCCTCAAAAATTGCGAAGGTTTCCGATCGCCGATTTCCTCATGCTCCAGGAGGCGTCGCGTCTTCTGCTCTTGAGACACGCTCAAACGTCGGATCAGCTCGGTTTTTAGTTTTTCATACTGACCGGTCGCTGGCGGGTTCATTATTATGTCTCGAACCTCTGTGGCGTAGCGTGGATCCAGGGCACTCAGGATATACCCGAACCTGGTGCTGTCGGTGGTCACTCCGGATACCTCGAAACTCCTTTCCACCATGCTGAACCACATTTCCGGATCGCTAGGACAAAAATCCGGTATACGAACGGCGACTCTTTCTATCGACGCTCTGCTCGTGGAGGCGTCGGCAGGGATATCCGCGTTCATGGCTGTTTTGCTGCTTCAGCGGAGAGATCACTTACACTTTTAGCAGTTCTGCGCGAATTACACTATTGTATAAAAAGTTCACGGAAGTCTTTGAAGAAATACGGTCGATGGAGAAAAAAAAAATTTTGTCTTGTCACGATCACGATCACGATCACAATCACTTCACGATCACGTCGCGATCACGTCGGGGTCACCAATAATTGAGGTGTATGGTGTGCGTAATGGATAACTCCGATTTGCGTTACACGCTCAATTTATTTACAATTAATATAACAGAATAAGAACAGGTATTGTCTGCGTCGCACGGTCGTACACGTGGTGAGTCGCAAGAGGTTCTGCCTCGTGTTCTCGTATAGTGACCGCGGCGCGCGGTCAGAAAACAACAGAAAAAACTCGTCGCGCAATCGGCAACCGTCGTCCGTTGCCGGTCTACGACGCGCCTGTGTTCGTACACTTTTAAAGAAAGATAGACCGTAAGCATTTAAAGAAAAGAAACTAAGCGAGGGTAATATCTCGATCTTTCACGGCAGGGATGTGGTAGCAGTGCCGTAGCTGCTACATAAGAATTCAGCGAAATTCTATCACACTTGTTCAATTTACGTCGCTCCTATTACAGATAGCGTATTGGGCTAGGCGGCATGTTAAAGCGCGTGGAATAGCGAGTAAAATGCACTATTAAACTTCTGTGATAGGGCAATCAGAGACCCGATTAGATCATTTTATATTTTGGTTAATATAAGAATTCAGCGAAATTCTATCACACTTGTTCAATTTACGTCGCTCCTATTACAGATAGCGTATTGGGCTAAGCGGCATCTCATAGCGCATGAAATGACGAGTGAAATGCACTACTAAACTTCTAGGGTAGCGCAAACAGAGACACGATTACATCATTTTACATTAAGGTTAATATAAGGATTCAGCGAAATTCTATCACATTTGTTCAATTTACGTCGCAACTATTTCGGATAGCGTATTGGCCTAAGCGGCATCTCGAAGCGCATGAAATGACGAGTAAAATGCGCTACTAACCTTCTATGATAGGGCAATCAAAGACCCGATTAGATCATCCTATGTTATGGTTAACATAAGAATTCTGCGTAATTCTATCCCATTTGCTCAATTTATGTCGCTCCTATTTCAGATAGCGTATTGGGCTAGGCCGCACCTTAAAGCGCATGTAATGACGAGTAAAACGCATTATTAAACTTCTATGATAGGGCAATCAGAGACCCGAATAGATCGTATTATATTATGGTTAACATAAGAATTCTGCGTAATTCTATCACGTTTGTTCAATTTACGTAGCACCAATTTCAGATAGCGTATTGGGCTAAGCGGCATCTCAAAGCGCAAGAAATGGCGAGTCAAATGCACTACTAAAATTCTAGGGTAGGGCACACAGAGACCCGATAAGATCATTTTATATTATGGTTAATATAAGAATTCATTGAAACTCTATCACATTTGTTCAATGTATGTCGCTCCTATTTGAGATGGCGTATTGGGCTAAGCGGCATCTCAATGCGCATGAAATGGCGAGTAAAATGCACTATTAAACTTCTAGGATAAGGCAGACAGAGACCCGATTAGATCATTTTATATTACGGTTAATATAAGAATTCTGCGTAATTCTATCCCATTTGCTCAATTTATGTCGCTCCTATTTCAGATAGCGTACTGGGCTAGGCCGCACCTTAAAGCGCATGTAATGACGAGTAAAACGCATTATTAAGCTTCTATGATAGGGCAATCAGAGACCCGAATAGATCGTATTATATTATGGTTAACATAAGAATTCTGCGTAATTCTATCACGTTTGTTCAATTTACGTAGCACCAATTTCAGATAGCGTATTGGGCTAAGCGGCATCTCAAAGCGCAAGAAATGGCGAGTAAAATGCACTATTAAAATTCTAGGGTAGGGCACACAGAGACCCGATAAGATCATTTTATATTATGGTTAATATAAGAATTCAGCGAAACTCTATCACATTTGTTCAATTTATGTCGCTCCTATTTCAGATGGCGTATTGGGCTAAGCGGCATCTCAATGCGCATGAAATGGCGAGTAAAATGCACTATTAAACTTCTAGGATAAGGCAGACAGAGACCCGATTAGATCATTTTATATTACGGTTAATATAAGAATTCAGCGTAATTCTATCACATTCGTTCAATTTACGTCGCTCCTATTTCAGATAGCGTATTGGGCTAAGCGGCATCTCAAAGCGCATGAAATGGCGAGTAAAATGCACTATTAAACTTCTAGGGTAGGGCAAACAGAGACCCGATTAGATTAATTTATATTATGGTTAATTTAAGAATTCAGCAAAATTCTGTCACATTTTTTCAATTTACGTCGTTCCTATTTCAGCTAGCGTACTGGGCTAGGCGGCATCTTAAAACGCGAGGAATGGCGAGTAAAATGCACTGTTAATCTTCTATGATAGGGCAATCAGAGACCCGATTAGATCATTTTATATTTTGGTTAATATATGAATTCAGCGAAATTCTATCACATTTGTTTAATTTACGTCGCTCCTATTTCAGATAGCGTATTGGGCTAAGCGGCATCTCAAAGCGCAAGAAATGGCGAGTAAAATGCACTGTTAATCTTCTATGATAGGGAAATCAGAGACCCGATTAGATCATTTTATATTTTGGTTAATATATGAATTCAGCGAAATTCTATCACATTTGATTAATTTACGTCGCTCCTATTTCAGATATCGTATTGGGCTATGCGGCATCTCAAAGCGCATGAAATGGCAAGTAAAATGCACTATTAAACTTCTAGGGTAGGGCAATCAGAGACCCGGTTAGATCATTTTATATTATGGTTAATTTAAGAATTCAGGGATTTTCTATCACATTTGTTCAATTTACGTCGCTCCTATTTCAGATAGCGTATTGGGCTAAGCGCCATCTCAAAGCGCATGAAATGACGAGTGAAATGCACTATTAAACTTCTAGGGTTGGGCGAACAAAGACCCGATTAGATCATTTTGCATTAAGGTTAATATAAGAATTCAGGGAAATTCTATCACATTTGTTCAATTTACGTCGCTCCTATTTCAGATAGCGTACTGGGCTAGGCGGCATCTTAAAGTGCGTGGAATGGCGAGTACAATGCACGATTAAACTTCTATGATAAGGCAAAGAGAGACCCGGTTAGATCAATTTATATTACGGTTAATATAAGAATGCAGCGTAATACTGTCACATTTGTTCAACTTACGTAGCTCCTATTTCAGATAGCGTACTGGGCTAGGCGGTATCTTAAAGCGCGTGGAATGGCGAGTACAATGCACTATTAAACTTCTATCATAGGGCAATCAGAGACCCGATTAGATCATTTTATATTATGGTTAATTTAAGAATTCAGCGATATTCTATCACATTTGTTCAATTTACGTCGCTCCTATTTCAGATAGCATACTGGGCTAGGCGGCATCTTAAAGCGCGTGGAATGGCGAGTAAAATGCACTATTAAACTTCTATGATAGGGCAATCAGAGACCCGATTAGAGCATTTTATATTTTGGTTAATATAAGAATTCAGCGAAATTCTATCACATTTGTTCAATTTACGTCGCTCCTATTTCAGATAGCTTATTGGGCTAAGCGGCATCTCAAAGCGCATGAAATGACGAGTGAAATGCACTATTAAACTTCTAGGATAAGGCAAACAGAGACCCGATTAGATCATTTTATATTACGGTTAATATAAGAATTCAGCGTAATTCTATCACATTTGTTCTACTGACGTCGCTGATATTTCAGATAGCGTATTGGGCTAAGCGGCATCTCAAAGCGCAAGAAATGGCGAGTAAAATGCCCTATTAAACTTCTACGGTAGGGCAAACAGAGACCCGATTAGATCATTTTATATTTTGGTTAATATAAGAATTCAGCGAAATTCTATCACATTTGTTCTATTTACGTCGCTCCTATTTCAGATAGCGTATTGGGCTAAGCGGCATCTCAAAGCGCATGAAATGGCGAGTAAAATGCACTATTAAACTTCTAGGATAAGGCAAACAGAGACCCGATTAGATCATTTTATATTACGGTTAATATAAGAATTCAGCGTAATTCTATCACATTCGTTCAATTTACGTCGCTCCTATTTCAGATAGCGTATTGGGCTAAGCGGCATCTCAAAGCGCATCAAATGGCGAGTAAAATGCACTATTAAACTTCTAGGGTAGGGCAAACAGAGACCCGATTAGATTAATTTATATTATGGTTAATTTAAGAATTCAGCAAAATTCTGTCACATTTTTTCAATTTACGTCGTTCCTATTTCAGCTAGCGTACTGGGCTAGGCGGCATCTTAAAACGCGAGGAATGGCGAGTAAAATGCACTGTTAATCTTCTATGATAGGGCAATCAGAGACCCGATTAGATCATTTTATATTTTGGTTAATATATGAATTCAGCGAAATTCTATCACATTTGTTTAATTTACGTCGCTCCTATTTCAGATAGCGTATTGGGCTAAGCGGCATCTCAAAGCGCAAGAAATGGCGAGTAAAATGCACTGTTAATCTTCTATGATAGGGAAATCAGAGACCCGATTAGATCATTTTATATTTTAGTTAATATATGAATTAAGCGAAATTCTATCACGTTTGATTAATTTACGTCGCTCCTATTTCAGATAGCGTATTGGGCTATGCGGCATCTCAAAGCGCATGAAATGGCAAGTAAAATGCACTATTCAACTTCTAGGGTAGGGCAATCAGAGACCCGGTTAGATCATTTTATATTATGGTTAATTTAAGAATTCAGGTATTTTCTATCACATTTGTTCAATTTCCGTCGCTCCTATTTCAGATAGCGTATTGGGCTAAGCGCCATCTCAAAGCGCATGAAATGACGAGTGAAATGCACTATTAAACTTCTAGGGTTGGGCGAACAAAGACCCGATTAGATCATTTTGCATTAAGGTTAATATAAGAATTCAGGGAAATTCTATCACATTTGTTCAATTTACGTCGCTCCTATTTCAGATAGCGTACTGGGCTAGGCGGCATCTTAAAGCGCGTGGAATGGCGAGTAAAATGCACTATTAAACTTCTATGATATGGCAATCAGAGACCCGATTAGATCATTTTATATTATGGTTCATATAAGAATTCAGCGAAATTCTATCACATTTGTTCAATTTACGTCGCTCCTACTTCAGATAGCGTATTGGGCTAATCGGCATCCTAAAGCGCGTGGAATGACGAGTGAAATGCACTATTAAACTGCAAGGATAGGGCGAACAGAGACCCGATTAGATCATTTCATATTTTGGATAATATAAGAATTCAGCGAAATTCTATCACATTTGTTCAATTTACGTCGCTCCTATTTCAGATAGCGTACTGGGCTAAGCGGCATCACAAAGCGCATGACATGGTGTGTAAAATGCTCAATTAAACTTCTAGGGTAAGGCAAACAGAGCCCCGATTACATCATTTTATATTACGGTTAATATAATAATTCAGCGTACATCTATCACATTTGTTAAATTTACGTCGCTCCTATTTCAGATAGCGTATTGGGCTAAGCGGCATCTCAAAGCGCATGAAATGGCCAGTAAAATGCACTATTAAACTTCTAGGGTAGGGCGAACAGAGACCCGATTAGATCATTTTACATTTTGGTTAATATAAGAATTCAGCGAATTTCTATCACATTTGTTCAATTTACGTCGCTCCTATTTCAGGTAGCGTATTGGGCTAAGCGGCATCTCAAAGCGCATGAAATGTCGAGTGAAATGCACGATTAAACGGCTAGGATAAGGCGAACAGAGACCCGATTAGATCATTTCATATTTTGATTAATATAAGAATTCAGCGAAATTCTATCACATTTGTTCAATTTACGTCGCTCCTATTTCAGATAGCGTATTTGGCTGAGCGGCATCTCAAAGCGCATAAAATGACGAGTAAAATGCACTATTACACTTCTAGGGTAGGGCAAACAGAGACCCGATTAGATCATTTTACATTAAGGTTAATATAAGAATGCAGCGTAATTTTATCACATTTGTTCAACTTACGTTGCTCCTATCTGAGATAGTGCACTGCGCTAGGCGGCATTTTAAAGCGCGTGGAAATGCGAGTAAAATGAACTACTAAACTTCTATGATAGGGCAAACAGAGACACGATTAGATCATTTTATATTTTGCTTAATATAAGATTTCAGGGAAATTCTATCACATTTGTTCAATTTACGTCGCTCCTATTTCAGATAGCGTACTGGGCTAAGCGACAGCTCAAAGCGCGTGGAACGGCGAGGAAAATGCACTATTACACTTCTATGATAGAGCAATCAGAGACCCGACTAGATCATTTTATATTTTGGTTAATACGAGAATTCAGCGAAATTCTATCACATTTGTTCAATTTACGGCGCTCCAATTTCAGATAGCGTATTGGGCTGAGCAGCATCTCAAAGCGCATGAAATGTCGAGTAAAATGCACTATTAAACTTCTAGGGTAGGGCAAACAGAGACCCGATTAGATCATTTTATATTATGGTTAATTTAAGAATTCAGCGAAATTCTATCACATTTGTTCAATTTACGTCGCTCCTATTTCAGATAGCGTATTGGGCTAGGCGGCATGTTAAAGCGCGTGGAATAGCGAGTAAAATGCACTATTAAACTTCTGTGATAGGGCAATCAGAGACCCGATTAGATCATTTTATATTTTGGTTAATATAAGAATTCAGCGAAATTCTATCACACTTGTTCAATTTACGTCGCTCCTATTACAGATAGCGTATTGGGCTAAGCGGCATCTCATAGCGCATGAAATGACGAGTGAAATGCACTACTAAACTTCTAGGGTAGCGCAAACAGAGACACGATTACATCATTTTATATTATGGTTAATATAAGAATTCAGCGTAATTCTATCACATTCGTTCAATTTACGTCGCTCCTATTTCAGATAGCTTATTGGGCTAAGCGGCATCTCAAAGCGCAAGAAATGGCGAGTAAAATGCACTATTAAACTTCTACGGTAGGGCAAACAGAGACCCGATTACATCATTTTATATTTTGGTTAATATAAGAATTCAGCGAAATTCTATCACATTTGTTCAATTTACGTCGCTCCTATTTCAGATAGCGTATTGGGCTAAGCGGCATCTCAAAGCGCATGAAATGGCGAGAGAAATGCACTATTAAACTTCTTGGGTAGGGCGAACAGAGACCCGATTACATCATTTTATATTATGGTTAATTTAAGAATTCGGCAAAATTCTATCAGATTTGTTCAATTTACGTCGCTCCTATTTCAGATAGCGTACTGGGCTAAGCGGCATCTCAAAGCGCATGAGATGACGAATAAAATGCACGATTAAGCTTCTACGCTAGGGCGAACAGAGACCCGATTAGATCATTTAACATTATCGTTAATAAAAGAATTCAGTGAAACTCTATCACGTTTGTTCAATTTACATCGCTCCCATTTCAGATAGCGTATTGGGCTAAGCGGCATCTCAAAGCGCATGAAATGACGAGTAAAATGCACTATTAAACTTCTAGGGTAGGGCAAACAGATACCCGATTAGATCATTTCATATTATGGTTAATTTAAGAATTCAGCAAAATCCTATCACATTTGTTCAATTTACGCCGTTCTTATTTCAGATAGCATACTGGGCTAGGCGGCATCTTAAAGCGCGTGGATTGGCGAGTAAAATGCACTATTAAACTTCTATGATAGGGCAATCAGAGACCCGATTAGATCATTTTATATTACGGTTAATATAGGAATTCAGCGTAATTCTGTCACATTTGTTCAACTTACGTAGCTCCTATTTCAGATAGCGTACTGGGCTAGGCGGAAACTTAAAGCGCGTGGAATGGCGAGTAAAATGCACGATTATAATTCTATGATAGGGCAATCAGAGACCCGATTAGATCATTTTATATTACGGTTAATATAAGAATTCAGCGTAATTCTGTCACATTTGTTCAACTTACGTCGCTCCTATTTCAGATAGCGTATTGGGCTAGGGGGCATCTCAAAGCGCATGAAATTGCGAATAAAATGCACTATTAAACTTCTATGATAGGGCAATCAGAGGCCCGGTTAGATCATTTTATATTATGGTTAATTTAAGAATTCAGCAAAATTCTGTCACATTCGTTCAATTTACGTCGCTCCTATTTCAGATAGCGTATTGCGCTAGGCGGCATCTCAAAGCGCATGAAATGGCGAATAAAATGCACTATTAAACTTCTATGATAGGGCAATCAGAGGCCCGATTAGATCAGTTTATAATTTGGTTAATATAAGAATTCAGCGAAATTCTATCACATTTGTTCAACTTACGTCGCTCCTATTTCAGATAGCGTAATAGGCTAAGCGGCATCCCAAAGCGCATGAAATGGCGAATAAAATGCACTATTAAACTTGTAGGCTAGGGCAAACAGAGACCCGATTAGATCATTTTACATTATGGTTAATAAAAGAATTCAGCGAAATTCTATCACATTTGTTCAATTTACGTCGCTCCTATTTCTGATAGCGTATTGGGCTAGGCGGCATCTCAAAGCGCATGAAATGACGAGAAAAATGCACTATTAAACTTCTAGGGTAGGGCGAACAGAGACCCGATCAGATCATTTTACATTAAGGTTAATATAAGAATTCAGGGAAATTCTATCACATTTGTTCAATTTACGTCGCTCCTATTTCAGATAGCATATTGGGCTAAGCGGCATCTCAAAGCGCATGAAATGCCGAGTACAATGCACTATTAAACTCCTAGGCTAGGGCGATCAGAAAGCCGATTAGATCATTTTACATTATGGTTAATAAAAGAATTCAGCGAAATTCTATCACATTTGTTCAATTTACATCGCTCCTATATCTGATAGCGTATTGGGCTAAGCGGCATCTCAAAGCGCATGAAATGGCGAGTGAAATTCACTATTAAACTTGTAGGCTAGGGCGAACAGAGACCCGATTAGATCATTTTACATAATGGTTAATAAAAGAATTCAGCGAAATTCTATCACATTTGTTCAACTTACGTCGCTCCTATTTCAGATAGCGTATTGGGATACGCGGCATCTCAAAGCGCATGAAATGGCGAGTAAAATACACTATTAAACTTCTAGGGTGGGGCAATCAGAGACCCGATTAGATCATTTTATATTATGGTTAATTTAAGAATTCAGCAAAATTCTGTCACATTCGTTCAATTTACGTCGCTCCTATATCAGATAGCGTACTGGGCTAGGCGGCTTCTTAAAGCGCGTGGAATGGCGAGTAAAATGCACTATTAAACTTCTAGGATAGGGCAAACGGAGACGCGATTAGATCATTTTATTTTATGTTTAATTTAAGAATTCAGCAAGATTCTATCACATTTGTTCAATTTACGTCGCTCCTAGTTCAGATAGCGTATTGGGCTGGGCGGCATCTCAAAGCGCATGAAATGGCGAATAAAATGCACTATTAAACTTCTATAATAGGGCAATCAGAGGCCCGAGTAGATCATTTCATAATTTGGTTAATGTAAGAATTCAGCGAAATTCTATCACATTTGTTCAACTTACGTCGCTCCTATTTCAGATAGCGTAATAGGCTAAGCGGCATCCCAAAGCGCATGAAATGGCGAATAAAATGCACTATTAAACTTCTAGGCTAGGGCAAACAGAGACCCGATTAGATCATTTTATATTATGGTTAATATAAGAATTCAGAGAAATTCTATCACATTTGTTCAATTTACATCGCTCCTATTTCAGATAGCGTAATGGGCTAAGCGGCATCTTGAAGCGCGTGGAATGGCGAGGAAATGCACTATTAAACTTCTATGATTAGGCAATCAGAGACCAGATTAGATCATTTTATAATTTGGTTAATATAAGAATTCAGCGAAATTCTATCACATTTGTTCAACTTACGTAGCTCCTATTTCAGATAGCGTATTGGGATACGCGGCATCTCAAAGCGCATGAAATGGCGAGTAAAATACACTATTAAACTTCTAGGGTGGGGCAAACAGAGACCCGATTAGATCATTTTATGTTATGGTTAATTTAAGAATTCAGCAAAATTCTATCACATTTGTTCAATTTACGTCGTTCCTATTTCAGATAGCATACTGGGCTAGCCGGCACCTTAAAGCGCGTGGAATGGCGAGTAAAATGCACTATTAAACTTCTGTGATAGGGCAACCGGCGACCCGATTAGATCATTTTATATTTTGGTTAATATAAGAATTCAGCGAAATTCTATCACATTTGTTCAATTTACGTCGCTCCTATTTCAGATAGCTTATTGGGCTAAGCGTCATCTCAAAGCGTATGAAATGGCGAATAAAATGCACTATTAAAGTTCTAGGCAGGGGCGAACAGAGACCCGATTAGATCATTTTACATTATGGTTAATAAAAGAATTCAGCGAAATTCTATCACATTTGTTCAATTTATATCGCTCCTATCTCAGATAGCGTATTGTGCTAAGCGGCATCTCAAAGCGCATGAAATGGCGACTAAAATGCACCACTAAACTTCTATGATAGGGCAATCAGAGACCCGATTAGATCATTTTACATTATGGTTAATAAAAGAACTCAGCGAAATTCTATCACATTTGTTCAATTTATATCGCTCCTATCTCAGATAGCGTATTGGGCTAAGCGGTATCTCAAAGCGCATGAAATGGCGAGTAAAATGCACTATTAAACTTCTAGGGTAGGGCAAACAGAGACCTGATTAGATCATTTTATATTTTGGTTAATATAAGAATTCAGCGAAATTCTATCACATTTGTTCAATTTACGTCGCTCCTATTTCAGATAGCGTATTGGGCTAAGCGGCATCTCAAAGCGTCTGAAATGGCGAATAAAATACACAATTAAAGTTCTAGGCTAGGGCGAACAGGGACCCGATTAGATCATTTTACATTATGGTTAATAAAAGAATTCAGCGAAATTCTACCACATTTGTTCAATTTATATCGCTCCTATTTCAGATAGCGTATTGGGCTAAGCGGCAACTCAAAGCGCATGAAATGAGGAGTAAAATGCACGATTAAAGTTCTAGGGTAGGGCAAACAGAGACCCGATCAGATCATTTGATATTTTGGTTAATATAAGAATTCAGCGAAATTCTATCACATTTGTTCAATTTACGTCGCTCCTATTTCAGATAGCTTATCAGGCTAAGCGGCATCTCAAAGCGCATGAAATGACGAGTGAAATGCCCTATTAAACTTCTAGGGTAGGGCGAACAGAGACCCGATCAGATCATTTTACATTAAGGTTAATATAAGAATTCAGGGAAATTCTATCACATTTGCACAATTTACGTCGCTCCTATTTCAGATAGCGTACTGGGCTAGATGGCATCTTAATGCGCGTGGAATGGCAACTAAAATGCACTATTAAACTTCTATGATAGGGCAATCGGAGACCCGATTAGATCATTTTATATTTTGGTTAATATAAGAATTCAGCGAAATTCTATCACATTTGTTCAATTACATCGCTCCTATTTCTGATAGCGTATTGGGCTAAGCGGCATCTCAAAGCGCATGAAATGGCGAGTGAAATGCACTATCAAACTTCTAGGATAATTCAAACAGAGACCCGATTAGATCATTTTATATTTTGGTTAATATAAGAATTCAGCGAAATTCTATCACATTTGTTCAATTTACGTCGCTCCTATTTCAGATAGCTTATCGGGCTAAGCGGCATCTCAAAGCGCATGAAATGACGAGTGAAATGCCCTGTTAAACTTCTAGGGTAGGGCGAACAGAGACTCGATTAGATCATTTTACATTAATGTTAATATGAGAATTCAGCGAAATTCTATCACATTTGTTCAATTTACGTCGCCCATATTTCAGATAGCGTATTGGGCTAAGCGGCATCTCAAAGCGCAAGAAATGGCGAGTACAATTCACTATTAAACTTCTAGGGTAGGGCAAACAGAGACCCGACTAGATCATTTTTATATTATGGTTAATTTTAGAATTCAGCGAAATTCTATCACATTTGTTCAATTTACGTCGCTCCTATTTCAGATAGCGTATTGGGCTACGCGGCATCTCAAAGCGCATGAAATGGCGAGTACAATGCACTATTAAACTTCTAGGGTAAGGCAAACAGAGACCCGATTAGATCATTTTATATTACGGTTAATATAAGAATTCAGCGTAATTCTATCACATTTGTTCAACTTACGTCGCTCCTATTTCAGATAGCGTACTGGGCTCTACGGCATCTTAAAGCGCGTGGAAGGGCGAGTGAAATGCACTACTAAACTTCTATGATAGGGCAATCGGAGACCCGATTAGATTATTTTATATTTTGTTTAATATAAGATTTCAAGGAAATTCTATCACATTTGTTCAATTTACGTCGCTGCTATTTCAGATAGCGTATTGGGCTAAGCGGCATCTCAGAGCGCATGAAATGGCGAGTAAAATGCACTATTAAACTTCTAGGGTAAGGCAAACAGAGACCCGATTACATCATTTTATATTATGGTTAATATAAGAATTCAGCGTAATTCTATCACATTTGTTAAATTTACATCGCTCCTATTTCAGATAGCGTATTGGGCTAAGCGGCATCTCAAAGCACATGAAATGACGAGTAAAATGAACTATTAAACTTCTAGGGTAGGGCGAACAGAGACCCGATCAAATCATTTTACATTAAGGTTAATATAAGAATGCAGGGAAATTCTATCACATTTGTTCAATTTACGTCGCTCCTATTTCAGATAGCGTACTGGGCTAGGCGGCTTCTTAACGCGCGTGGAATGGCAACTAAAATGCACTATTAAACTTCTATGATAGGGCAATCGGAGACCCGATTAGATCATTTTATATGTTGGTTAATATAAGAATTCAGCGAAATTCTATCACATTTGTTCAATTTACGTCGCTCCTATTTCAGATAGCTTATTGGGCTAAGCGGCGTCTCAAAGCGCATGAAATGACGAGTGAAATGCACTATTAAACTTCTAGGGTAGGGCGAACAGAGACTCGATTAGATCATTTTACATTAATGTTAATATGAGAATTCAGCGAAATTCTATCACATTTGTTCAATTTACGTCGCTCATATTTCAGATAGCGTATTGGGCTAAGCGGCATCTCAAAGCGCAAGAAATGGCGAGTAAAATTCACTATTAAACTTCTAGGGTAGGGCAAACAGAGACCCGACTAGATCATTTTATATTATGGTTAATTTTAGAATTCAGCGAAATTCTATCACATTAGTTCAATTTACATCGCTCCTATTTCTGATAGCGTATTGGGCTAAGCGGCATCTCAAAGCGCATGAAATGGCGAGTGAAATGCACTATCAAACTTCTAGGATAATTCAAACAGAGACCCGATTAGATCATTTTATATTTTGGTTAATATAAGAATTCAGCGAAATTCTATCACATTTGTTCAATTTACGTCGCTCCTATTTCAGATAGCATATTGGGCTAAGCGGCATCTCAAAGCGCATGAAATGACGAGTGAAATGCCCTATTAAACTTCTAGGGTAGGGCGAACAGAGACTCGATTAGATCATTTTACATTAATGTTAATATGAGAATTCAGCGAAATTCTATCACATTTGTTCAATTTACGTCGCCCATATTTCAGATAGCGTATTGGGCTAAGCGGCATCTCAAAGCGCAAGAAATAGCGAGTAAAATTCACTCTTAAACTTCTAGGGTAGGGCAAACAGAGACCCGACTAGATCATTTTATATTATGGTTAATTTTAGAATTCAGCGAAATTCTATCACATTTGTTCAATTTACGTCGCTCATATTTCAGATAGCGTATTGGGCTAAGCGGCATCTCAAAGCGCAAGAAATGGCGAGTAAAATTCACTATTTAACTTCTAGGGTAGGGCAAACAGAGACCCGACTAGATCATTTTATATTATGGTTAATTTTAGAATTCAGCGAAATTCTATCACATTTGTTCAATTTACGTCGCTCCTATTTCAGATAGCGTATTGGGCTAAGCGGCATCTCAGAGCGCATGAAATGGCGAGTAAAATACACAATTAAACTTCTAGGGTAGGGCGAACAGAGACCCGATTAGATCATTTTATATTATGGTTAATTTAAGAATTCAGCAAAATTCTGTCACATTCGTTCAATTTACGTCACTCCTATATCAGATAGCGTACTGGGCTAGGCGGCTTCTTAAAGCGCGTGGAATGGCGAGTAAAATGCACTATTAAACTTCTAGGATAGGGCAAACGGAGACGCGATTAGATCATTTTATTTTATGTTTAATTTAAGAATTCAGCAAGATTCTATCACATTTGTTCAATTTACGTCGCTCCTAGTTCAGATAGCGTATTGGGCTGGGCGGCATCTCAAAGCGCATGAAATGGCGAATAAAATGCACTATTAAACTTCTATAATAGGGCAATCAGAGGCCCGAGTAGATCATTTCTTAATTTGGTTAATGTAAGAATTCAGCGAAATTCTATCACATTTGTTCAACTTACGTCGCTCCTATTTCAGATAGCGTAATAGGCTAAGCGGCATCCCAAAGCGCATGAAATGGCGAATAAAAATGCACTATTAAACTTCTAGGCTAGGGCAAACAGAGACCCGATTAGATCATTTTATATTATGGTTAATATAAGAATTCAGCGAAATTCTATCACATTTGTTCAATTTACATCGCTCCTATTTCAGATAGCGTATTGGGATACGCGGT